>CADEPD010039311.1:0-15119 GCA_902829195.1 Fraxinus dipetala | reverse complement strand
ATGATTATGCAATCAGTTCAATTATCTCATGTTTGAATACCACGGAATATAAAAAGGTAAATAAAGCAATTAATAACACACAGTATGATCAAAGAGAAACTCCAACTGGGTAAAAACTCCGAACACTTTGTCAGTCAAAATCCACTGTAAAGGATTGAACTTACAGTCCACCAGACAAGACGACGACACAACCTTTCTGACCTCCTGACTACAATTCTCACAGCTCTCCTGGATTTTGTGCTCCTACACCAACTCCCAACTATAATTTTCAAAGCTTTCATGTAGTAACTCCCAACTTTGTGAAATCGTTTATCTCCTATGGATTAGCGAAGAACACAACATTCTTCAACGACTGGAACTCCAATCACATTCCCTTGATCTTCAGAACTCTGACACATATGGAAAAAGTAGAAGTTTGGTATTTCGATTTAGAATATGTTGTTTTTCATCATCAAGAACATATCACAATCTGAATAATGAAGGTTGAAAGACAACAGATGAAGAGAATATGAAAAACAACATGTTTGCTCAATGATCAACATTAGAAAAATCGTTCTGTGACATTTGGTATTTATAGGTTAGGTTAAGGAATGAATGGGTCAAGTAAAAATCCTTTAAAAACAAATTAAAAAATTCTAGGACAACACTGTCGCTCGAGTGAGGGATGAGCAATAATTGAGCGACAGGTTGTCGCTCAAGCGAATGTGAGGCAATGGACGGGCGACACGGTTTCTATTTCTAACGCTCGAGCCAAATCTTGGCGATAAGCTAGCGAAATTCCCGCGCCATTTTTCCTTCCTTTCCATTCTCGAACCCTAGACCTAATATAACACAAATTTCACTAATTTCACATTACTTTTTGACTTTTACAACATATTAATTTAAGTCACTTTTGTTCACTGACTAGCCAATTACATTAAATACCTAACAAAGAAGAAAATTTGTGGTGGAAAAGTTTACAAAAATCGTGGGTCCCATAATTGTGCGATTAAAAATGAATTTGGAAAAAGTGAGTCTTTAAAAATGGAGGTAATTGTTTGAAATAATTTAAATTTTCAATACAAAAATAAATTTCAGTAAAAAGATTACCTCAATTTACTTAATTTGTGTTTTCTTATAAGGGGGCTCTCCCAGTACTTCCTTTCATTACATAAAAAATAGTGTTGAGAATTCAAACCCCCTCCTCTCTCCTCCCTTCCTTTCCCTCGGGATTGAGAGTTTAGGTGGACAACTAAAAATTATACCAAGACTTTAATGGTGTTTTGCTTAAAAAAGAGCTAAATGTATTCGTATAATTGATACTCTTTCAGCTATCGATGCACCAGTCACTTGACTAAATAAAGGTGGATAGCTAATCTATGACCTACCAGTAAACGCATTCAACATTCCCATTTTACTATGCAAATTATGTGGAGAAAATCAAAATAATGTAGAACGTCCTTTATGCAATCCCGTCAAATGAACATTTAAATTATCTGCAGAACTAGTAGTGCCAAAACAACCACCTTTATTCATATACAAACAATTTAAGCTAGGGAAACCAACAAAATTTCTCTTGGACTAATAATTTAAACGCTGCTAAAATAACTCCACGTATGCTTCCACAAGAGGAAAAGTAACTCCTTGTGGGTTTTCAAAAAGTGAAAAGAAGCTGACTTAATTTGAAAGACATCATTGAAAAACTTGCTCTAAATACTTAGCAATTCATGGAGATTGAAAGTTCAAATTTATCAAATATTTAGACCCATCATACGAAATAAAGCAATTAAAAGCAATAAGTCACTTTTAATTATTTTTAGATGATTATGTCAACCAAGTCAATTTATTCTAAATTTGAATACAATATCTGGTAAATCGAAAGCAGTAAATAACATTAATATGATCGGGAAGAAAACCCTTCGCCAAAAATCAAAAACTTCGGGCACTTTGTCAATCAACAATCCATTATAGACGATGAGACTTACAATATGGTCCAAACCTGATAACCTTTAGTTCCCTCTGATTTTCTTCATGTAATCACATTTTCTTCACACCAAATCGTGACCCTTGGTATCGTTTATCTCCTATAGACCTCCAACAACGAACATCGTTCTTTAGCATCGGAATTCCAATCGCATCTTACCAAAACTACAACAACTCCGAAGGATAATTGGCAAAAGAATGTTTTGTGTTTTGATTTGTGGTTGTATGTAGAATGTTTATATCTCGATCAGTAAATCTAAATTTGGATGAATCTATGAGTCAAATAATATGGTGGTTGTACCTTGAAATCAACGAAAGTTTTTTAGATATTCAAATGATTGATCTCTATAGAATAATTATGATTCAACACCCTTTAGGATGTTCATGGGGTAGGCTATATATAGGGAATAGTGTTTGGGATGAAAAGGGCTAAGAAAATAAGTGAATAAATCAAATAGGGATTCAGGTCGTCACATCGTTACTCGAGCACTAGGCGAGCGACACGCCTGTCGCTTGAGTGCTAAGCTAGCACTAGGCGGGCTACGTGCTCACTGCTTTTGCCACTCGAGCACCTGTAGGGCAGTAGGCTAGCGGAAAAGGGTCTTCGATATCAACTTCTGCATGTTCGAATCTTGATTATCTTATTTGATTTCTTAGACTTCTTTTTGGACTTTGTCGTCCCTAAACTATTTTTACAATAACTTAAACTTTACTAAATCATTTTGTCTTTGATTACAACTCGATTAATACCTAATACAATTCAGCTAAAATATAATTTTGACTTAGGAAATTGTCAATTATAATTTTAGGCTTAACAATCTCCACATTTGACATTCCGTGACAAAATCATTTATTTCAAAGTCAAAAGTCCAATATAATATACCCACTAGACTCTTCCCAAACTTTATTTAACAATTTGTCAACTTGGTTCCTGAAATACATAGAAACCACAATATCACATGAAAAGTAAGAGAATGAAAATAAATAAAATCATATTATTAAGTTATATAAAACAACATAATAAAACATGTGTTACAACGAAACATGTAATATCATGTGAATTACAAACTTATAAATAGACCATAGAATTTTAATATCAATATTGACAAAATACAGCACAATATTAATTATAAAATTCCAAAATACCCACTAATTTATTTATTTTTTAAATTCTTCCCTAACTCATATAATCAACTCCATGAAATAAATATTAGTCTTTCTCCCTTTTTGTCATGAATAACAAAGGAAAAAACTAGAAATAATCATGAAAAACTTAGAGAAGAATGAGTTAAAAAAAATTGTACATGTACAGTTATGCAAAATTGTGCAAAACATGCAATAGGAGAATACAAATTTTCCTTTTTAAGACAACATTTTTTTATTTTTCATGGATATTTATATGTATCATCATAAACGGTTATTTACTTACTTATACGTGTATAATTCATAAGTAGTAAAATTTTTGCACATAACTTATTGTAAACCTATATGGAGTAAATTATATAAATTATACATGTGTGAAAAGTGTCACTAAACTCCTATAAGCAAGTAGAATCAATTGGCATCCACCACCAACTTTTAAAAACCCTAGCTGCTAAAATTTTAAACCTAACTGCCTCACACGGAGTCGGATGGCGGGGGCGCATCCACCGCCTGTCAAGGCAGCCAGGGGGTTTGCGACATATGCCTCCATGGTACAAGCCCGGCCCCAACCTATCCCGGAGATGAAGATTGAGATGAGGCAACCAATGGAGAATGAGGGAGCCCTATGGTTTCACTTCTCCAAATCTGAACTGGAACAGGCAGCCGTACCATTCCGTTTCTCTGTAGTTCTAAAGTTTCTGAAGAGACGACCATCCCTGGATCAGATTCGGAGTTTCATTAAGGCAAGATGGGGTATTAAGGGATTCTATGCGGTGAGTAGCATGCAACGGCCACGAAATGTCTTTATTCGATTTTCCTCTGAAGAAGACTATGGCATAGCGTGTGCTAGAGAGTCATCTGATATTGACGGCATACCTTAGAGATTGGCAATCTGGACTCCAGAATTTGATGAAAACAAGGTATCTTCGTTGATCCCCGTGTGGGTATCTCTTCCTGGTTTACCTCCCCATTTTTACCATGAATCCATGCTTCGAATTATTACTGGTGCTTTTGGCCGATTCTTGAAGAGGGATAATTTAACAGCTTGTGCATCCCACACAGATAGGGCTCGAGTATGTGTAGAGATTGACGTTTCCAAACCCCTGGTTGAATCCTTCTGGCTGGGCGTCCCCTTCTGCCCGTCCAGTCGATTTCAGGAAATCGTCTACGAAAAACTCCCATCGTTCTGTAAATTCTGTTACAGTATGGGCCACCTGGAGTCGATTTGCAAGAAAAAGAAGGTCAACGGAGAAAGGATTGTCCCAAATATTATCCAACCTAAACAGATTTGGAGGAAAAAGGAGGATACTGGTATCTCGACGGACCTAACTGAGGAATATAATTCAAAGGAACGAGAAGCCTTAATTGTTGAAAAATGAAATAGGATTCTGCAGCGAGAGATTATGATCCCTTCCTCCTGTACCCTATTTGGAGGGAATAATGGAAGAATCACTACCAACCTAGAGGACCTGGGAGAGAGCGGTACAGCAGGAACTAAATCACAAGAAATTGAAGAAACCAACATAGTATCTGATGAGTGCAATGAGTATAGCAGGAAGCGGTCTAATGCTGATGTTTTGGAGGTTAACACAATGCCTGAAGAAAATAACCTGGAACAGGCTATAGTAAGAGGGGACGCTGATGCCGTCCAAGAAATACTTGTCACGGAGGTAATGGACAATATTGCAGAACTTGTTATTAGGGGAGAACCTCTCCCCCGGACCTCACCTATTGCACCTACTGTACACGCTGAATAATAGAAACAGAGGTCTAGAGATCATCCGACGGTGAATGCGATAATGATTTACCTGAATTGGAGTTGTTGAATTATGACACGGATAATATCATGACAGTCCCATTTAAACGAGGAATGGGTAATGATCGGAAAAAGTTGAGGCTAGGTATCACCACGAGGTCTAAAAAATCTTATTAATGATGCATATTATTGTATGGAATGCAAGGGGGGTTGTTTCATCTAGAAGCAGATTAATGGCGCTGAAAAAACAATACAATCCCTCTTTGTTAGTTATTTTGGAACCTTTTGTTTCTGATTAGAAAATTGCTTGTTGGGCTCGTCGTTTAAAATTTTCGAACCACGCATCCAATGGCGAGGTAGGAGGAAAAATCTAGATGTTTTGGAACAATGTATTTCCTGCATCAGTGAGTAGTATTTCGGACCAACAGATATCTGGTTGGGTTTCGGTGGGTCGTATTCGGCTGTTTTTTTCTTTTGTTTATGCCAACTGTCGTCAGAGACGGAGAAGAGAATTATGGGACCAGTTGGAAAACCTAGATTATGGAAATGCTTGTTGGATAGTATGAGGGGATTTCATTACAGTTCGGACCAGAGATGAGAAACTGGGTGGTCTGTCCATACCTTCTATGGCCTTGCGGGAATTTAATGAATTTATTCATGAGTCAAGCTTGATGGACATCCCTTTTGAGGGACCAAAATTGTCTTGGTGCAATGGGCGACAGGGCACACGACGTATATGGGCTCGACTAGATCGGATTATGGTTAAACAAAATTTCAAGATTCTCTTCCCCTCAGTAGCGTTATCCTATTTGGATCGAACATCGTCGGACCATTCTCCGATGGTCTTACGGTTGAGGGACCACATGACTTTGTCTGGCCCTGGACCTTTCCGTTTCCTCAGCATGTGGTATTCTCATGAAAGCTTCCTGCCTTTGGTGAAACGCGTGTGGGAAATTAGTGAAAAGGGCTCTACAATGGTGTGTCTTGGTCGTAAAGTGAGAAACCTGAAATCAGCATTAAAACCTGGAATAGTGAGGTGTTTGGGAGGGTGCAAAAGGAGATAGGATCTCTCAAAAACAAGTAGCTTCTACTAGAAAATTCTTTAATGGAAAATTTCTCATTGGATGCTGAAAATCAACTGCTGCAATGCCGAAATCAGTATGTTGTTTGGCTCGACAGAGAGGAGACTTTATGGCGGTAGAAATCACGTATTAAATGGCTTAAGGAAGGGGACAGTAACACCAAATTTTTCCATGCATGGGTCAAAAATAAAAACAAGAGCCAAATCATTGATCACATGATTCTTAAGGATGGTACTGAACTGAATTCAACAGATGTTATTCATGAGGGGGCTGTACAATTTTTTCAAAATCTTTTCTCTATTTTGCCTATCTCCATGGATGTTAATGATCTTGAACTCCTTCAGCCGGTAATTACGGACGAGGATAACAGAGCATTATGCGAACCACCAGTGTTGGAGGAGGTTAAAACTGCATTTTGGTCGATCCCCAAAGATAGTAGTCCTCGATCCCCAAAGATAGTTGTCCTCGGCCTGATGGTTTTAGTGCTAGTTTCTTTATTTTCGCTTGGGAGTTCGTCCAGGATGATCTCCTTGCTGTGGCTAAAGAATTTTTTGGAGGCTGTTCACTTAGTTGTGCTTTGGGGGCAACGAACATTGTGTTGATTCCTAAGGTGGATTCCCCAAATAGCTTCGCGAAGTTTAGACCCATTAGCCTCTGTTCGGTGGTATACAAGATCCTTTCCAAAATTGTGGCTGCTAGACTATCTCCTTTGCTTGACAAATTGATTTCTCATGAGCAATCTGCTTTTGTCCAGGGTAGAAGCATCTTCGATAACATATCTATTGCTCAAGAGTTGGTACATAGCCTACACAAGAAAGTGAGAGGGGGAAACACCTTATTGAAGCCATCGAGGGGTTTGCGTCAAGGAGACCCATTGTCACCATACTTGTTTATTGCGGCGCAAGAGCTTTTGTCTAGAATGCTGAATTCGGCCTTTGAATGCAACCATATTCAGCCTTTCCATTCCGGTGGAATTATGGTTAGTCATTTATTTTACGCCGACGACTTACTTATTTTTGCCAATGGTAGGAAAAAGTCGAACACCAATCTTCTAGACATTGTTAAAAAGTATGAACTGATCTCGGGTCAAGAGGCGAGTCTCATGAAATCTGCTATGTATTTTTCCAAACAAACCACGGCTACACGTAAAAGAAAATTGCTGGCTGCCTCGGGGTTTAAAGAGGGGGTCCTTCCTTGCACTTATATGGGGGTCCCGCTCTATACAGGAAGATTAATTAAGGGTATGTTTGGACCTATGATGGATAAAATTCAGAAGAAACTTGCTGGTTGGAAGGGTCGCCCTCTATCTTGTGGAGGTAAAATCACTTTGATAAAACATGTTCTTAGTAGCATCCCAATCCATACATTATCTGTTCAGAATCTCCCCAAAGGTATTTACTATGAACTGAACCGTATTTTTTCATCCTTTCTCTGGAATGCTACTGATGATGCTCAAAAAAGAAAATGGGGGTCGTGGAGGAAAATCTGTTTTCCAGAGGAAGAGGGGGGGTCTGGGCAATCGGGATTTTGCTGAAGTTCAACAAGCATTATTTATGAGGTTCGCTTGGAAGCTGGTGGTTGGTAACTCCTTTTGGGCTGAATTCGTTCGAGCCAAATACATGAAAAACAAACCTGTAGCCTTGCTGAAAAGTTCTCCCGTGCATTCTCGCTTTTGGAAGGGGTTAATCTCGACAGAACATATTGTGCTACAAAACACATTTTGTCGTGTTCGAGATGGATCTTCAAATTTCTGGTATGATAACTGAAGGGGTGCCCATAGTCTGGCTGACGCGGGTTTTGAGGTTAAGGAACCACAACTACAAATAAGGGACCTACTGCTGCCCAATGGTAACTGGAATGGTAATCGGCTTCGGGAGTTATTGGATGAATCTCAGGCTTCTGATATGGAACAGATGCACATTAAGTTATGGAAGGACAGTGATCGATATATATGGAAGCCAAGCAAGGATGGCGTTTTCTCCACCAAGTCAGTGTGGGAATTAATTTGGAAAAAATGAGTGCCATGTCCATGGAAACGTTGGTTGTGGCAACACTATGTACCTCGAAGGATCTCATTTGTATCGTGGCGAGCTCGGCTAAAATGTCTACCGGTTGATGAAGTGGTCCAAAATATTGGGATCCTGTTGGCTTCTAAATGTAATTGTTGTGCTACTTCATCAGTGGAAAGTATAAACCATGTTCTGTGCAATGGTGAGTTAGCTACAAGGGTCTGGTCTTATTTTGCTGCGCATTTCAAGATGTCTCTACCTGTGGTTAACACTTGGACAGGAATAATGAATTTATGGGGAAAACAGGCGTCTAAATCCTCACAGCTGGGCGTTCTGTGACGCATTACACTATTATTATCACATGGCATTTATGGAAAAGTAGATGTGAAGCTCGTATGGAGGAACATCCTGTCTCTTGGCAGAAAGTCATTTGGCATACCAAAACTATGATATCACAGATTGCTGGTCAGATCTCCAAGTCCAGGATAATATCAGACTGTGACATCCATTGCCTGCGCTCCTCAAATTGTCCCATTAACGAAGTTAAACAAGCTAAGTTGAAAATTATCAACTGGAAAAAACCGGAGGGAGAACAACTAAAATTAAATATTGATGGTGCTTCAAAAGGTAACCCAGGTCCGGCTGGTGGTGCGGGTCTTTTACGTGACAGGAAGGGGGTTTGTTTGGCTGGGTTCTCTCATCATTACAGTAGCAGCACTAACATGGTGGCTGAGACCCGTGCACTTCTTGATGGACTCCGCTTATGCAAAAAACTTGGCGTAAGGAATATAGATGTGGAAACGGATTCTAAAACTGTGGTACAATGGATACAAAGAGGAGACTGCACGCTATGGTGGCTCTGGGAATTCTGGGAGGAAATCTTAGAACTCATCAGGCTGCTCAAAGCTCAGGTGCATCATGTGTTTCGAGAAGCTAACATGGCGGCTGATTTTCTTGCCAAAAATGGTTGTGAAGGCTAGCCTATTGGTCTGTTTTCTGGCGAGATGGTTCCGACTCTTGTGCGAGGAATTTTGCACACGGATATATGGGAATTACCTTACCTTAGAATTTGATTTGTTTTAATTTCCTTTCATTTGTACTCTCGGTTTACCTCCGCCGCATGTGAGGCATTTCAATAAAATCCTACTTATTTTAAAAAAAAAAAAATCCAGTAAGCAAGTCTCAAAATCTTAAGTTAATGAGAAATGAATTATGAAAGTCAAACACAGTGCTAATAAGGCCTTTCAAATAAAAATCTCATATTGATTTTTCAATGTATAACTTTTTTCTCCTCCTATCAATAAGCACACATTTTTTTCTCTCATTTTTTTGTAATCTCATGTGCAGACTTTACTTTATTAAGCCTTCTAAGTAACCTATGTAATGAACTTTAGATCGATGACTCACAAGTCAAATGACCATAGGGTACTAGGTTTTAAAATACCCTAACATGTTTAATTGCTCAAATCATAAAGGCTATAAAGAAAAGTATAAGATATAACTCCAACTTTTTTCTTATAATTCATAATTTTCTTTTTCAAGCGCAATAATATTTTTTTTCCAAAGAAAATATACAAGAGCTTAGATCAATTAGTTTAAAGGTTATTCTATATTTAAAGTCAACCCACTACACGAGTGACCGCCATCTCAAATCTCACAACGCTATCAAAACCTACTTACATGAGCTTAATGTATGCAATGTAGATGATACATGTAATAACCTATACTAAGTACTCTGAATAAATTCTAAATAAAGTTGATTAAAATTTTATTTACTATTCATAAAAAATACTAAATACTTGATCACAAAATAACATGTCCAATAAAAAATTCTTTTTTGTATTTTTTAAGTTAATAAGGAAAATAAATGAAACTTCCTAATTTACAAGGAACATATTATATAGAAATCATGAATAATGTTGATACATGCACCAAAATACCTACTCATTAAGGTACACCAATGCTCTTACCTTCATGAGCATCGTGATAAAATTCATAATCTCTGATATCACTTTTGTTAACTCAGACTTTCTTAGAAGCATAATTAATCCTAGCTAATTGTGTCATCAGCTCGATCAAGTCACTAACCTGATTAGTAAAAAATTCAACTCAACTAGATATATTTTGACTTCAATCTCTATTCAAAATTTTGTGACACCTATGCCTTATGTGTCTTAATTCACTACAATAGTGATAGGTAGGGACAAACCTAGGTCAAAATCTACGTGGTTGCTGATATTGATTTATGGGTTGATTAGTTTTATGATGTCTAGTAGGCTTCTGTCCCAAGACAACCTTGTTCTTAGAAGTACTAGCAGCATGAGGAATAGGGTTATCAAAACCAAGACCTCAACTATTTCCAGCAAACGTGATCATCTCTAAAATGTTATCAAGTTTCTTAAAACCACTAGAGAAGGCAAGAAGTTGAGTGTTGGACTACTCAAGTTCGCTAATAAGAGTCTTAACCTTAGTCTCCAAAGATTCATTCACAACATTTAACTCACTAAAGCTTCTAGTGGACTTTTCAAGATCACTTATAAAGGTTTTAACCTTAGTCTCTAAGTTCTCATTGACTAAGTCTTAACTTAGTAAGGCTTTCAGTAGACTCCTGAAGGTGAAGGTCAGATATAAGTCTCTCTCTTTCTAGCTCAAGCTTATGTAACTTATTAAAGGCAGGAGTATTGACCTTTTTCAACTTAAGACAATCATTAAGCAACTCATCAAATGCTTTATAAATGTCAAACTCATCTTCTTACTCTTCCTATAAAGTATCAGATTTCTCTAAATCCTCAAGTGACTCACTCTTAATCACAGATGTGAATGTCCTATAATTCCCTGTCTCATCATTAGTCGACTTCTCACTTTGATTATCCGAGCTACACTTTTCATCAATGAGAGTATAATTAATAGCTTTACCTTGGATTTTCTTATAGTTAGGATACTCAGATTTAAAATTACCACTACCCCGGCACTCATGACACCTTAAAAACATCTTCTATGAATCTCTAGTAATATTTTTCTCTTTCATAGTTATACTAGAGCCACTTCTAAACCTCTCAATAGGCCACTTATTATTCTTAAGTAATTTTTTTCAATTTCTTAGCAAGGTAGGCAAGATCCTCATCCTTAAATTTTTCATCATCGGTGGGGTCACTCTCACCTTACCTAACTATATTGAGGGCTATGGATTTGTCTTTCTTAGAATGAGACTAGCTAAGTTTATAGGTTTGGGGAAATCCTACGAGTTCTTCTATTTTAATTACATCTAGGTCTTTACTCTCTTCAAAAGCATTCACCTAAGATTTAAATTTCTCAGGTAAGGATCTCATAACCTTTCTTACAATCTCAGCCTTTGGAATTTGCACACCTAAATTGAAGCCAGAGTTGACTATATCATTCAATTCAACATAGAAATCATCAAAAGACTCATCATCTTTCATCCTAATTTCCTCAAATCTAGTAGTCAATATCTATAATATAGACTTCTTAATGGCATTGGTTCCCTCATGTGTAGTCTCTAAAATACTCTCAACTTCTTTAGCGGTCCTACACATCGACACACGCTTAAATTCTTCAGAAGACACAATCATAAATAGGGCATGGAGCCCTTTACTATTCTAGTTACACTCATCTAAATTAGCCTGAGACCAAGTAGAAATATCTGTAGGGGTAACTACACATGCTACAGTGGTAGCAGAGACTGTCCAACCATTCTGAACACTCATCCAAACCCGATCATCCATAAACTTAAGAAAATCTCTCACTCTAACTTCTAAAAAGCATAATTACTACCATCAAAATAAGGAGGAACGAGAAGTAATTGATTCATATAGATAAATAGGGTCAAAAATCCAATTAAGGCTCTAATACTACTTGAAAGTTCAAATTTACTGAATATTTAGATCCAACATATGGATTACGCAATTAAAATCAAAAAGTCGCTTATTAATTGTTTCTAGATAATTATGTGAACAAATTCAATTTTTTCTAAGTTTGAATACTATAGTTTGTAAATCAAAAGTAGTAAGATCATGGAGAAACCCTTTTCAAATGATCAAAAACTCCGAACACTTTGTCAGTCAACAGTCCACTATAAATGATAAGACTTACAATATGGTCCAGGCCCAACTAACCCTTAGTCATCTGACCTTCTTCATGTAATCACCTTGGCTCTCTTTGACTGCGTGCTTCTCACACCAACTCTTGGCCCCTAGTATCCTTTATCTCCTATGTACCTCCAAGAATGAACCTCATTCTTCAGCATTGGAACTCAATAGGCCTCTTCCCAAAACTCTAGCAACTCTGAAGACTAATTGGCGAGGTTAGGTTTGGTGTTTGACCAAAAGATCTCTTGTGTTTTGATTTGTGGTTGTGTATAGAATGTTTATAGCTCGATCAACAAATCTAAATTTGGATAAATCTATTAGTTAAATAATATAGTGGTTGAATCTTGAAATTAATGAAAGTGTTTTCGATATTCAAATGAATGATCTCTATGGAATAATTATGATGCAACACCCTTTAGGACGTTCATGGGGTAGGCTATATATAGGAAATGGTGTTTGGGATGAAAAAGGGCTAAGAAAATAAGTGTTTAGACCAAACACGGATTATCGTCTCACCGTCGCTCGAGCGCTAAGTGCGCGATGTGCTCACTACTTTTGTTGCTCGAGTGCCTACTAGGCAGTAGCCTACCGAAAAAGCATTATTTCCAAATCAACTTCTTTCAAGTCCAAATGTGATCTTCTTCTTGAATTTCTTTGACTTCTTTTTGGACTCTATCAACCTCAAACTATTTTTACAATAACTTAGACTTTACTGAATCTATTTTGACATTGATTACAACTTGACTAATTCCTAATACAATTCAATTAAAATATAATTTTGACTTAGAAAATTGTCAATTACAATTTTAGACTTAACGGAGACGTCATAATAAATTCCTCAACTCAGTAGGCATCAATCAAAATCTCGAAAAACAAGCATGTGAACTGGCTAAGATGATATAGGAAAATTCATACAATACCCCTACCAAGAAATACTGAAACTAATAAAAAACAGTAGGTACAAGCCATCACTACCAAAATTAGAGCTCAATTACAAGAAATTATAGTCAGGAAACAAGTAGCTTTGGAGAATAAAATGTCCACTACTGATGATAAGCAAGTGGAACAATTTGAACAAGCATAAAATGTAGATAAAAATAAAAGAACTCGAAAATTTCAGAGGCAAAGATAACTGTTCCTATCAAATCATATGTGCCTTCTATTTCATTTCCACAAAAATTGTAGAATCACAAATTAGATAAACAATTCGTGAAATATTTGGAGGTGCTCAAGAAATAACGTATCAATATCATCAACAAGAATAAGCTACCCTCAAAGTTAAAAAGATTGAGAAGATTTTACTACATTGTGCACCATTTGTAACTTTAGTTTTTATTGAGTATTATGTCATCTTTGTGCATATACATATGATAGTTTATGAAAGATACTAGTTCAACCCTAAAATCACCTAAAAAGTGAATAATGCGGAATTAAAATTATCAATTAAAAGCAACAAGCACTTTTCAATTTTTTTTAGATGTTTAGTCAACCAAGTCAAGTTATCCTATGTTGAATTGCCGCAATAAATAATTAAAGCAGTAAATAATAAAAGATTTGGTGATGGAGAAAACCCTTAACTAGGCAACAACTTCGGGACCAAATCAATATTTTCCACTATAGACAATAAAAACTTATAGTATGATCCAACATAGAAAACCCACTAGACTCGGTGATCTAATTTATGCAATTTCCAAAATCCGTTGGAACATGCTTCACTCACACTTGCTACCGACACCAAAAACGCATTGTTCTTGTACTCTTACTGTGCTTATGGTCCAGTCTCCCTCAATCTTCAGTAAACTCTAAAAGCCATTGAGAAAATACCTTCCTGATGATATCTAAGAAGTGGGTGATTTGAATTATATGAATTCGATGTTTTTCCCAAACTTGTGGTTGATTGATCTCGAAAATCAAAAGGTTACTCTCAATATTTAGATGTGTTCTTGAATCTTGGAATAATGATACAAGGATGTAAAATAATTATCAACCACCCTTTCGAACGTTAATGGGTAGGATACATATAGGAAAAATGTTTGGGATGAAAAGGGATTGAAAACCCAAGTATTTGAAGCAAAATGGATTTTTGATCATGGACCGTTACTTGAGCGCCATGCCAGCGATCGTCGAGCAGTAGTTGAGTAGTTATCGGTATTTTTATCATAACTTTCTCTCCCGATGTCCGATTGAGGTGATTCAAAATGTGTTGGAAGTCTAACTCAAAGTTCTACAATTCTTTTGGAAATAGCCATGTCCAAATTCCAATGTTTTCTATGTAAACAATGTGTTTCAAGTTGCGACTGAGAATTTGGAACATAACTTGTGCATCTCTTTGATACTCTTTAGAATTCTATTTGCATTTTCTTGATCATATGTGATCTTCTTAGATATTTTGGACTCCTTCAAGAACTATACTACTCTCCAAAAGACTCCTTGACTTTTACAACTATTTTGTAACAATCCTATTCTTTTACAATGATTCCTTTGTCTAAAGAATTGCCAATACAACTAAAAATCTAAGAATCTCCCATTTGCATTCTGTGACAAAACTATGTAATACAAATCAGTGATGTAAAAATAAAACTAATATACCCAAACTCAAATTGTATGTCTATCTATTGCATTTTTTGAAACATGTTTTCTGAAATCAATAACTCAAATATCAAGTGTATAAGCACGTGATACAAGAAATATATTAATTGAAATAGTCTATCATATGCTAGCTAGATTAAGAAGCAATATCAATGTTAATCAAAACACCAACTAAAACATAAAACATCAAAACTCAAAAAAAAAAAACTAAGCATTCAAAAAAATCTCCCCCTTACTACAAGCTCTCCAAAATTAAAATTTAATTTAAATGTCCTATCATCATTTATGTCTCCCCCTTTTTGTGACAAATGACGAAGGTAACAATAAAAATAATATATAATAACTCAAAGTTACAGTTGATAGCATGCATAAGTATAATCAATTATCAGTAAACTTTCCCACATACTCAGTTCAAGTCTAAATGGAGTAAATTGCATAAGTGACTCATGTGTGTTAAGTGCCATTAATTCCT
>CADEPD010039286.1:0-10190 GCA_902829195.1 Fraxinus dipetala | reverse complement strand
TAAACAAGTCTTTATTATGACACATGAAACACACACGCCGAATACAGAATTCAATCCTCCTCAGGTGTAGACTCGATGTCATAAATAGCTAAGAGATCTCCCTCATTTACAATATTCTCTGCGAGATCTGCTTCACCTGAAGTCTCTGATTGCTTTCCATATCAACTTGCAGCTAACATTTCTTTATTCTGTAATTTGTAGCAATCTTTCTTAATGTATCATTTCTTCTTGCAGAAGTTACAAATCTGATTACTTAACTTATATTTCGATCTGCCCTTTCCAGAACCATCATGAGCAACAAGGTTTTCTCCATCTCTGGCCTCATACTTCATCTTCTTTTTTGAAAACAAAGCATCATACACCCTCTCTATGGTGAGAGTATCACGACTATACAAGATCGTGTTTCTAAATGAAAAAACGAAGCGGGCAATGAATACAATAGGATCAAGGCCAACTCTTTTTCATCATACTTTACTTCCAAAGTTTCCAAATCAGCGACTATCTCCTTAAATATAGACGGTGATCTTCCAATGATCCTTCTTCTACTATTCGATGAGAGTATAAATTCTGCTTGAGATGCAACTTGTTTGTCAGACTTTTAGTCATGCACAATTGTTCCAACTTCAACCATAAAGCAACTGATAATCCCTTCTTCAAAACGTCCTGAAGAAAGGTATTCGATAGATGAAAATAAATGTGAAACTGCCTTCTTATCATTCTATAATCTAATCCGCGGTCAAAATTGCGGGGATCTTGTCAATTGCCAATAACACATCTTCCAAATCTTGTTGTGCAAGTGCTGCACGCATCTTAAAGTGCCATAGCGAAAATCTAGTGTTGCGGTCCAAAAACGAAATGTCATATTTCATGGAAGTCATCACAGACAAAAAAAACCTCGAACAAATCAAATCCTGCGCTTTTGCGAAATTGCTGAACCTAGGTTCTGATACCACTTGCTATGTTAATTATGCCCAAAATCTTTGATACTAATTGTTGGAAATTCAAGGATCACGTATTGTTCGATACCACTTGATATGAAACCAACAACCGCTTGAGACGTTGAAGTTATATGGCACAATAATGAAATATTTGATCACAAGTAAAAGAATAAGAGCAAATAAGAAAATATGACAAAAGAATTAGGAGATTTTATTAACTCATGAATAATAATGGAAAGATATACGATTGATCCTAAATGCTAGAAATCACTTTTCTCACATTATTCTCACACCAAAAAATTGTATAAAAGAGCATAATATTTATAGGGAACATATAGGGGACGTCTAAACCCTCTTAGTAGAGTTGTTGATGAAATATGATGTCAAAAAATCGAGTTCAAAATGAAAAAGAAGATAAAAATGCGAAAATGCTGAAACAAACACAAGTGGCGCTACTGCGCAAAATAACCAAATAGGAGCGCCGGCGCTAGGTGTTATGCCCATCTTCTTCCTTTTTTTTTTCGCTTCAAATTGTTTTATTCATTTCGAATTCTTCTTCAAATCCAGTACTAATTTTCAATTCTCAATAGGCTTCCAAAATAGAACTTTAACTTGATATAGGACTTCAATAGCATTCCAAACTGAATTCTTCTTGACGTGCACTTCAATTAAAATTCTTCAATTATTTCAACAAGAGATTCGGGTTACACCCAAATTTTAACAGTGTATATAATGCCCAAGTGGCATATCATCATTTTCCATTAGCTGATGATGATATGTCATTTGGGCATTATGAAAAGTATGGTTTAAACCTTGATGTATATATAGAATTATTAATTCATGAATACCACTAACCAGTTCACTCAAGATTCTCATCATCAAGATGTACGAGCGTTAATCCCTCATTTACAGTAATATAAGCAAAAGTAACTATATGATACAGGAAAAAAATCAACAAACGGTTTCTTGTATATATCTCAATTTGCCTTCAGATTTTCTCTAGGCCTAAGCCTAAGAAAATTTCTTTTACTTCCATTTTGTCAACTTTTGCTATCATTTTTTTAATTACAATTGGCACCTTGGATATAATTTACAAGAAAGATTTTCCTCATCTCCTTTGCAAAATTTATGCGCTTGTCCTTTTATCAAAAGAAAAATCCTTATTAGGCATGCCAATATTGATCTCATGCTGCTCCTCAGGTGGCTGTGGCAGTGGAGCCACCCTAGACAAGCTCGTCTCATGGCGGAAGTCAGCCTCATGTTGAATATAACCTAGTTCAATCTGGTGGTGGGAAGTCGACGATCCATCGCCTTGGTGGAAGCGCGTAGGAGAGGGCGATGGCGAACCGTCGTTTTCCCAATTATCCATGTCAAAGTTTGATTTTCTTGGAGATGTTTGGAGACTGTCGATTTCGCCCCTGTAGTATCGCAAGAGATGGATAGGGGACGTGCCACGGGAGGGTGTGGCGGGCCTGCTTGACATCGGTGTAGCCATGCTCGAATGTCTGCTTTCCTTGATATGTTTTTTGGCTGTGTGGTGCCAGTTTTTTAGGGCTGTGGCCACCCTTTCGTTGAATATGGTTGGTTTCATCGTTGATCCCATCTGTTCAACCATGCTTACAGGAGTTATTATTTAAAGAATCATGAAAATATTGAAAAATAAATAAATTAACTACTAAAATATCATATAATCGAAGTGAATTCTAGGTCAAAGGTTCCCATCCTAAGTTATTTTTTCTTTTAAAAAAAAAAAAAAAAAACATGTATGCATACAAAATTCATGTTAATTTGGCCTATTTTTTAGAGGTGGAGTTGGTCGATTATAAGGTTAAGTAATTAGTTGAATTGTCCATAAATATTGTGAAAAATGATCTCAAACTTTAATTTTAATCACACATTTATTATTCATATATTTTGTGAGACTCACTATTTTTGCATTACAAAAAAGTTATATGTAACTTATTAGAAATCCAAACACACGCGATATGCTTCATTAAGAAAGAAACATTTTTAGAATTTTTTTTTTTTCATAAAAAGTATTTCCCATTACAACCTAAAAAAGGCTTTCTTTAATGTGATCGATAAGTCATGAATTTCATAAAATGTGTATTTAAAATTAAATATTGACTTTGACTAAATATTTTAATACGATTTTAGTCAATACCAAACCGGGGCTAGATATTCATAATTACATAACACATGCTTATACATACAGATATAGATAGTTCCTAAATTTCTATCAAGTATTCTACTATGGTTTTTGTCAAACCTACGTGTGAAAATGCAATATTACTCTAAAAAATTTGTTCATTGAATGGAAATTCAAGTGTGAAAACCTAATTAATCAATCTGAGACATTGACTAAGTTATAAGACGCCAAATCTTTCTTAATAATTCATAGATAGTATATAGAAAATGTTGATCAGCATTCTGATTTTAATTCATCAAATAATTAATTCTCTTTTAAAGAAATATTAATTTAGATATCTGATATGGACTAATATATCAAATTTTATTCTATTATAAGATTACCTGAGTAACAAGGGCGTACAGAGGGAGAGTTACGTAGCTGCACAGAAACTGTATGAGAACCCTGTTGAAGAAATTAATTATGAAATAATTGTTAAACTGCAAGTGAGTAATATTAATAGAAAAATAAAATTAAGGGAATGTTTGAGCACCATTTTTGTCCAAAAAAATGCATTTTTGAATAGTGTATTGATAGGAAATGTGTATTTAACAAATAAGGAAAAATTTTGAATTTTCGTGTAATATTATTTTATTGAAAAATATGGTGTTGAAATATAGTCAAAATACTATTCGAGAATTTTTTTTTTTTTTTTTTTTAAAAATGAAGTTCAAACAAAGGCTAAATATCAATGAATCGAGTAATATAAATGAGGCTTACCCCATTGTAATTCTGATGATGATATCCTCCACATGTTCATGGAAACAAGACCTGAATCCGAATTCATACCAAGTCCAGGCAAAGAATGCCAATTGAAATGCATTCTAAAACGGTGAAAGAAAAGATTAAGATTATTGAGTTTAATTATAAGTAAATAAGTAAGTTTTAAGATTAATTGTTTTTTTTTTTTGCCTTTTGCCAAAGTTGGTTATAAAGTAATTTACCTATTTTTAAAGTTGCTTCTAAAAAGGAAAAAAGTGACATATAAAAACTTACTTTAAAAAAGTATATTTTACTTATAAGTTTAGTCAAATGTGCTATTAGTCTATCCGCATGACGAGATCTATAAGTTTAAGAACTAAGAGTTTATTTAATAGTAGGTCAACTTTATGGGAAAAAAAAAAGGAAAGAAAGAAAGATAAAGTCAGCGAGAAAAGGAAAAAACGTACTTGAAATAAGACGAAATTAATGAGAAATAGAATGAGTCGTGGACGATTGAACCAGAAGAGATCGTCCCCGGGTTGAACCACAGGCACGCCTTTAACAACTTCACCTCTCTCTTGAAATCTCAGCCCCATTTTTGTTATTATCACTTGTAGTTTGGTCCCTACCAGCAAGATTGTCTGCCGTTTCATTCAAGTTATTTTCAGATCAATTGACTAAAGAAAATGTAAAAAGTCAACTTAAGGACGTGTATATGGAAATTGATTACTCACAATCAATGGGATAAAGGGTAGCCATAGATAGGAATACCAGCCTGTCCATAGAGAAAAGTTCAGATAAATAATTAAACCAAGAAATAATATTTAAAATCTTGTTTATTGTCTATGCTTTGTCAAATGCAGCTAGTCGTATATAAGATACGTTAATGGTCGATATAAATAAATAATTTACACACTCACCATGTGTATTGAAGAGCAAGAAGATCACAGCCAAAAACCAGATTGGAGGACTGGAAAAAACAACAAGAACATGAGTATTTATTTATCTCAGAAAACTAGAATAGAGAAACATAGAAAAAGCGACAGCGAAAATGATTACCAACCTAATTCCGACTACTACTTTGAAGTCCTCTTCCAACGATCTATTTATATACTTCTGAAAATTGAATATGCTGTGACTTTGAGGTGCCAAGTGAGCCTGAGACAATACGCAAGTTAAAAAAGTGGTTAATGTAACAATCTAAATAAGACTGACTTATTACATGAACTCTGAACGGCAAGTTCGATTCAGTTTACACGTCTAAATTTATTTATACATACTAGTAAATTTACTTTTGTTAGACGCAAAGAATTAAAAAAATACTTACCATGATAAATCCATGTCGTAGGGTCAAATAATCAACTTTTGGAACAGACCTAACAAATTGCCTGAAGAAGCAAACCTGCAAAAAGAAGAGGACAAATGGAACGTCACAGCAGCATTTAAGTTATGAAATCTACGTTCTAGTGAACGTTAAACGTGGCCAGTAATCTAATAAATTTTGGGATTAATCCATCCGGACTCCCCTCACATGAGGGGAGGGCCCACGTTTAATAAAATAATCGTGGCCCTCCCTATTGTGAGGGGGGCAGGTGGGGCCCCCCGTGTACATGTAGCAAAACTTACACTCTCGTGTACATGTAGCATAATCCTAAATTTTGAGACAAGGCACAAGATTCTTGCAGATATTTTTTTCATCCTTTTTTTCTGAATTTTCTACTAGTTATATTGCCATCATATATTTATCATTTTACACCACTCGGATTAAATATCTTTAATTTTTGCTGAGTGTCACACTATTTTTTCTGTCCCATTTTTGTTCTCTACCTTGCATTAATTAAGCACATATTGTCCCTAATAACTATAAAACGAGGGCGTAAAAAGAATTTATTTGTCCCTCTTATTTTCAAATGAATTGAAAAAACAAATATAAAAGTAAGACAAGATACGTGTCCCTCATTTCAAAACACGTTATCAGAATATTTGGACAAACCATCATTAAAGACTAGCTGTACTAATTAATATAAAATTGATGATAAATTTAACAAAAAAAGATGGAGATACTAAACGAAAATTGAGGACCTTTACTAAGATAACCACTGATTCACCATTCATCTTCATTCCGTGCCTTGATTTTTTTAATTTTTTTTTTTTTTTACCAAAAACAGCAATTTTGTGAATTAAAGCACTGCATGTTAAAACTATTTATTGAGTCAGGATTTGGAATGAATCTCAAATTCTCAATCAGTTTATTACCTAAAGTAATTAAATAGAGTCCACAGATGGCAGATTAAATTCACTGCCAAACTCTACGAACAGTCCCTTAATCCTATCTTAGCTCCATATAGGGAATAAAACTTTGGATGTGAGGTTAATTTTATATGACAAGACAAATTCCAAATATACAGAAGGCTTGATAGAGACAATCTCACAGTATGATAACTTCATTAATCCAAACACGAATGGTATTCAATGTACAGTAAATTTGTAATCAAGAAAGTACTTACAATCCAAAGCAGAACTGGGGTTTTGCTCCAGAAGCTCATATGCCTTCTTCCAAATGATGTTTCTCTAGCGAACCTGAATCTCTCGGGATCTGTCAAACGTAAACGTGAAGGTTTTATTTAGAAACATTCTCATTTCAATGCGCAAACAATTAATAAATGCAATGCCTTATGTGGAAGATTACTTGAGTTTTAGTTAGGTTACCGTGTGAAAACTGGTACTCGATGGTTCTCGTTTCCTTTTCCCATGCTTTCCATTTTCTCATCTGAAATCGACAAGTCATCAAGAATTAGTGTAAACTTGTATGTGTATGTATACATATTTATACTGATAAATACACACACCGTGTGTGTGTGTGTGAGAGAGAGAGAGAGAGAGGATTAAAATGTTGATACCTTGAGTCTTCCCAAAGCCATAGTGAGTATACAATAGAGGACATGAAAAACAGCCAAAACAAAGATGAAAATATGTAGCTGATGAATGCCGTCCGTTGACATAAACGAAACTTTTCCCTGCAAAATTATAGTCAATTTTTTCATGTCAGTTCATACGTATATTCTTAGCAAATTTTCAAGTGTTATATTAGTATTATTCAAAGTGAGAAAATATCGAATTATCAAAGTAAACAAAGGCGTGCCTTCTCTGCACATTTGTCAGTTCCGCCACCCGCCAGCACCCGTCTAACGCTGCCGCCACCAATCATCAGAAGTTTCCGGCGAGATTCATCTTCAATATCATCAGTGTTTTCATATCCATCAGCCTCTTGTTTTTTGTTGCATGGGTGCCACGTTTCTCCTACTTTCTTTGATATACATATATCAGCTATTGGACCTTGTCCTACTGTTAGCAGCAAGGATATAAATCCCAGCAGCATCAACTCTAAATCCACCAAACAAACATAATAAATAAATACATATATTATTACCGTATTTTTCAATTATCAAATAAAAAAAAAAGTGCCCAAGAGTTTATTCAAGTACCAGATTTGATCTTTTCAAGTGATTCATATAGAGCCCTTTTATGTTTCTTCTTCAACCACTGCAAGAATTTTAAAAAAAAATGAAAAATTGATCATCTTATTAGCTTAAAATAAAAAGCTTATACTTTCAAGCCGACGAAGTTAAGCAGTGCATGCATACCTTTCCAATAAGATGAATTATATGTTCGATGACAATAGAAATTGCAACCAGAACAAAACAGACTACGGCTACAGCCCAAGTCGGTGTTTCCTCCAACGACCTCCCTCCGCTTGCTCCGGCCATTTCCTATGTTTCTCTGTATCTAAAGCCCCCAAAAAACCAGTCTCCAATCTTGAAAAATGAACAGAATATTACGAAGGTATATTTAATCGAATAAAAGCCAAGAAACTTGCTTTCAGATTTATCTAGTATTACATTTTTCAAAATAATACAGACTGAATAGTCGTAAACTCTAGAGAGAAGAAGAAAGAAGAATAGTTAATTTATGAACAGAATGGTTATGCGCATATATAAATTAGTAGGAATACATCAAGGAAAGAAGGTTATAAGGGAGAAGTGGATGCATGACTTTGACTTTATGAACGCGTAAAGGGCATTGGAATTTGTTGACTTGCTCAAATTATTCAAAAACTAACAGTTTTTTTTGTTTTTTTGTTTTTCCTTTGAATTTTTTATTATTTCTAATATACCGTTGATGGTTGATCACTTCCCTAGTCATACCCATACACTTGTATTACTAATTTTTGTAGAAAAATTCCTGGCCGTAGGATTTATCAATTTTGTTAAATTAGGTGATTAATGATTTGACCACGTGAATATGATTGACCAGCTTAGGATTATGTATTGAAAATTGCCTTAAATATTATGTTATTCGATTGCGTTTTTCCTTCTTTCTACACTTTCGTTAAAGACCTATTCTGCTTACGTTTCTATTATGAACTCCCATCAATTGGAAAATGTCTGGTGAGATATGTGACATTTACGACATTGCATTCATGTTCGATATGGATTAAAATTTAAGTTTTAGCCTGTTTGGTACTCATTCTCTCAAAATACATTATTTCAAAACGTATTTTCAACCAAACATTCTTAAATAAAATAATATTTTCTATCGCATCAATAACGTTTCCTTACTTTTTAACCATATATTTTATATCATATCACTATTTAAAATACATTCTTTTCAAAATAAACAATTAATTGTAATCATATATTTTATGGGATTCACAACTTTTCAATTAATATTTCATCAATTCTTATCAAAATTTATTTAAAATTTAATTTTAATCCCCACAAAATGAAGGCGGCGTAAAATATCTATTAGTTGGATCTATTAGTCGATAAGAGGAAGGTGTGAACCTAGAAAATACTTGCTAATAGATTTGGGTTGTCCTTCAGTGCAATAGAATCTACTCCAGAGTCCAACTTTTAAATTTTATTAATAAAATACATGCAAACGACGAGATCAACTGTTTAATAGTAGAAATACATGTACTTGATGACATCGACTCTTAACATATTGATCGTACAAGTTCAAATCATGCTTACGAAAATTTTATTTATCATTAATAAAAACGAAAAAAACTCTTTGTTTTTTCTTATTTGAAGGTAATGACTATTATAAAAGTTCGAATAAGTAGATTTTCAACACATTGAATAGTCATAGTTTTATTTGTGTGATTTATGTAATGTAGGACGCATTCAAAATCACAAATTCGCAAAAGCAAATAATTCAGAGCTCCTTTATTCCGCCCCCCACCCCCGCCTTTCATAATATTTCCCTTTTAGGTTAACAAATTGACAATGTATAACTTATCGATCATATATCTTGAATTGATGTTACTCAGCCAAATTTTCTTTCTGTTTTTCTTAGTGCAATTTCTCATTAGACTTGATGGCGTATTTTGTACGGTTTTGGAATATATTCAACAAAGATAAGAATTCAAAATATTTGTTGATTGTCATGTTTATTTCAATTTAATTTAGTGCTTGTATAAGTTTCATTAAAAAGTTGTTTAATGTGATAGAAATAAATGATGGATAAATGGATATTAGCTGTGAATGCTACGAAATGTGTGATTAATATTAAAATTAAATTAGACATTTAAATTATAAGGATTAAACTACTTAGAGGTGTAAAGGTTGATTGAATTAATTTAGTCTAGACTTGTCCTTATTGAGCCTTGTAAAATAGTGTGTCGTGAAATGACCTTTATGAAGTTTTTGTCAAAATGTTAATTGAAAAAATAAAAGATCACGTTGGATCATGTGGTCCACCCGCTTTGATAAGGGTCATGGTGGACTTTTGTTTACGAACTATATCAAAGAAGAAACATATTTCATAAATATGTCACCTTATACTTCTTATCTTAAAACACCCTTCAAAACACGTAACAATTTCAAATTTCAAAGAAAAATGAAAATGTCCCACCTCAATATAACTCTTCCAACACCCATTTCCACAATGAACAAAAATTGGAAAGTCTTTGTTGTTAGGGAAGTGGCAATGGTTGAGGAGGGTGGGCTTTGACTGCTCTGCAAAATCCATTAGCCAAGAAAAGTCTCAACGGGTGAAATGTTTGAAATGAAAAATAACCTTGCTCTATGAAAATTAAGTTGGTGTTGGCGATGTCGTGAGTAGGTATATTCAGTTTGAGTTATTTTATTCTTTAATACTCTCTATATTGTATAGTTTATCTTGTACAAATCATAGTGTGTAATTATTAATAGTGTCGAGGGTATTGAAAATCTAACTGCGAACATATGAAATTGGATATAAATCCAGCTAAACTGCAACATATATTCTAATATTAGATTGTTGAGTAATTAGTACATAACGTTTCCTCATTTCATAGTTATTGTGGTAAAAGTTACCAT
>CADEPD010039285.1:0-13156 GCA_902829195.1 Fraxinus dipetala | reverse complement strand
TTGATTCGGTTTGATGAGACATATCTAGAAAAGCAGTTGATATAAAATTAAAGGATTCAAGTATGAAAGAAAGACTATTTTGACCAATATTTATATTTGTATTCACCAGTTAGACAATTGTTTTTAATCAGTTAGGGTATCGGACAGAATTGTGAATACAATGATAAGATGTGGAGTTCAAGTATATTTCATAAATACTTGAGGGATCGGAAATATTTGAATTGATGTTGGAAAATAAGTTTGGGATATAGCGATATATGATATTCCTCTAGTAGAGCTACTATATATCTCTAACAAGTTTATAGTACTGTGAACTCTAATATTATTCGCTGGTCGCACAATTTATTTTTCGTATGAATATTTGTGAGATATATCTTGAGAAAGATCTAACGTGTGACATTCATTGTCCCTTGTGATTCGAATCAAATAAATCATGTGCGAGTGAAAGATGTTAGAAAATATGGGTCATGGGTCGCCCATGTGAGGTGACCCGACCCACAAGTTATTAAAGTGAATTGGAGAAAGTGATTTGAATAGAATTCAAACTCATAACTTCTCTCAACTCCCACCAACTTCCAATCTTTTACATAATTTCCATAAATTTGTCTTAAGAGAGGAAAAAGATGACAATAAAATGGTGAAAATTCGTATGAAAAATATGATCAAAATTTAAAGGCACCTAGAACCACTATTTTTGCATGAAAACTCACAAAAATCGGCACTTAGGTTGTGGCCAATAATCTCCTTCCATTGTGATCAGGATTGAGACCATTGGATTGCAAGAAAATTATAGATTTAGAGTTTTAGAAAGTAAGGTGATTCAACCATTCAAAAGATCTTGAAATTCATCATTTCAAGTAAGCATCTTGACCTGAAATTCATGTTAAAATATTATGCAAATTATTTCATTTATGAAAGTGTTTCTTTTAATTAGAGAAAGTTGGTCCAATGTGACTTCCACTAATAGTAATTTGAAAGTATTAAACTCTTTTAGAAATTTTTTTTTTGAAATAAAAATTAAGATAATTTTTTTCATAAAACAAAAGCAAAAATCATGTCAAACGGACCCTAAATGTGGTATGTGATTTCGTTTCAAAGTATTAGTAAAATTCATTTAAATTTAGCTCATATTTGGTGTAGATTAAAACTAGACTTTTAGTAGATTTTTATAAAAAAAAATGATGAAATGTATAGTTAAAAAGTTATGATTTCCTTCAAATATGTAGTTAAAATTAATTATTAACTTTCACTTGAAATTTTTAACAACTTTTAATCTCCACCAAACAAGGCCTTAACGTTAGTGTTAGTCACTGCACTAGGACTTGTTTGGGCCGAATTAAAATTTGATTTTAATCTAAATCAAAGTCAAACAATCAATATTAATATCTTTCACGGGTTCCACATTTTTTCAACCACACATTTCAAAATCTTCTCTCACAATCCACAAAACTCTAATTTTAATTCCCACCAAACACCCTCTAAATTTAAATTAGGGCTCCAAAATTAGGGTAGAATAGAGCAATCTCTAAATTTCAATTCAACTGACTTCTTAGCTCATAGCTAATGTTTGATTTAGCTAAAAAAAACTTGAAAAATATTTAAGTCACGGTCAATAATTAATCTTAATCTAGTATTTTATGAGCTCATAATTTTTATCAACTTTTCAATCACACACTTTATCATTTTTTATCAATATATATTTTTAATGAAAGTAACTGTTGAAAACCGTGAATCCTTCATTTACCGTAATATATGCAAACGTAACTATAATACATTTAAAAAAAATTCCAAAAACGATTTCTTGTAGCCAAATTTATGTGCTTGTCCTTTTATCAAATGAAAAATCCTTATTAGGCATGCCAATACTGATCTCATGGTGCTCCTCGGGTGGCTGTGACAGCGGAGCCACCGAAGACAAACTCTTCTCGCGGTGCAGCTCAGCCTCGTGTTCAGAATAACCTAGCTCAATCTGGTGGAGGGAAGTCGAGGATCCATCGCCTTGATGGAAACACGTAGGAAATGGCAATGGTGAACCATCGGTTTCCCATTGATCCATGTTAAAATTCGATTTTCTGGGAGATGTTTGGAGACTGTCAATTTCGCCTCTGTAGTATCGCAAGAGATGGATAGAGGATGTTCCACGGGAGGGTGTGGCGGGTCTGCTTGACATTGGTGTTGCCATGCCTGAATTCTTTCTTTGCTTGATGTGTTTTTTGGCTGTGTGGTGCCAGTTTTTTAGGGCTGTGGCCACTCTTTCGTTGAATATGGTTGGTTTCATCGTCGATCCCATCTGTTCAATTATGCTCACAAGGTTTAGTACCAACAAAAATATTGAAAAAAATAACTACATATATCAAATATTTTTACTATTAACCATTATGCCGGGTTCTTCTTAAAAAGTCAACCTTATTAGAGTAGTTAATCCCAGATAAATTGGTTTATGCTTCGATAATTAATTGAGGTAAGATTTATTCCTTTACATGTCCACATAGTGGCTCGTTCGAATAGAGTTAGAGCAATCTTGAAATTCTTGTGGTCGTTTGAGTTTTATTCTGATCAAATTACTCGTTTGAGTTTAATGTGCTTTGATACTATTATTAAGATTTGAAATTTCATCTTTAACATTTTTAAGAGAAATAGCTTAGCCCTTATATATTTATGTACGTTTCGATGATTAACCGATGTGAGTTTTATTACTTTAACATAAATATCGTAATTACCTGAGTAACAAGGGCATAAAGTGGGAGTGTTACGTAGCTGCACAGAATCTGTATGAGAACCCTATTGATGAAATTAATTACTAGAATTAATTAAATTATAATTGAATAATATTAATAGAAAAAATAAAGTAAATAATATCAAGAATGAAGAAATATGTACGTAAATGAGGCTCACCCCATTGATATTCTGATGATTATATCCTCCACACGGTCATGGAAACAAGACCGCAATCCGAATTCATACCAAGTCCAGGCAAAGAATGCCAATTGAAATGCATTCTACAACGGTGAAAGAGTTTACTTATAAGTAAATAAGTAAATTTTGAAAATATTAATTTACTTATTTTTAAAGTAGTAATATTTTACTCAATACATAAGGAATAAAAAAATGTATCTAAATATGTTTGAAAATAAAACTTTGACTAAATTAATTATAAGCTTAGTCCAACATGCTATTAGTGCATTTTCTTTAGATGGACTGCATGACATGATTTTCATGTTCAAGAACTGCGAGTTTAATGAATAGTAGGTCAGTTTTAAGGAAAAAGGGAAACGAAAAACTTGGTATGAAGAGAAAATGACGTACTTGAAATAGGACGAAATTGATAAGGAATAGAATGAGTCGTGGACAGTTGAACCAGAAGAGATCGTCCCCGGGTTGAACCACAGGCACACCTTTAACAACTTCTCCTCTCTCTTGAATTCTCAGCCCCATTTTAGTTATTATCACTTCTAGTTTGGTCCCTACCAGCAAGATTATCTGCAGTTTCATTCAAGTAATTTTCAGATATATCAATTGACTAAAGAAATGTAAAAGGTCAACTTAATTAAGGGCATGTATATGGGAATTGTTTACTCACAATCAATGGGATAAAGGGTAGCCATAGATAGGAATACCAGCCTGTCCACAGAGAAAAGTTCAGATAAATAATTAAACCAAGAATAATATTTAAAATCTCTTCTATTGTCCTTTGCCTTGTTGAATGTAGCTAGTCGAACATAAGATACATTGTCTAGACTAATAGTCGAAATATAAATAAATAATTTACAGACTCACCATGTGTATTGAAGAGCAAGAAGATCACAGCCAAGAACCAGATTAGAGGACTGGAAAAAGCAAAAAAAAGAACTTGTAATTCTTTACCATAGAAAACCAGTAAAACATAGACGATGTGAAAGTGAAAATGAGGAGAACCAACCTAATTCCGACTACTGCATTGAAGTCTTCTTCCAACGATCTTTTTATATACTTCTGAAAATCAAATTTGTTGTGACTTTGAGGTGCTAAGTGAGCCTGAGACAATACACGAGTTAAAAAAAAAGTGAGTAGCGTTACAATCCAGTGTAAATACTTTTTGTTGGACATAAAATATGAAAATAATTACCATGATAAATCCGTGTCGTAGGGTCAAATAATCAACTTTTGGTACAGACCTAAAAAATTGCCTGAAGAAGCTAACCTGCAAAGAAAGAAATGGACGAATCGAACGTCACAGCAGCATTAAAGTTATGAAATTTACATTCTTCTGAACATTAAAAGCGATAGATAATCTAATAAATTTTGAGGACACGAGAACAAGATTCTTGCTATTCTCTTCTTGTTCCTGAATTTTCTAGTTGAAAATGTATATAATCAAGATCTAGTACACATGAAATTATTTGAAAATAGTTACTTTTATATCTATAGAATTGGTAAAATCTTCAGTAAGATAATAACAGGGTTTCCTATATAAAAACTGATATACTAAAAAAATTTCAGTAAGATAATAGTTACTTTTATTTTCGACCTTTTATTAATTGTCCCCGAAGAAGGTAAAAGGAAGGTGTAAATGGACTTATTTGACCCTTGTATTTTTATGTAAGCAAAAAAATTACAAATACAAAAATATGACAAAATATTTGTCTCTCATTTCAAAGTACACTAACAAAATATTTGGACATACCATCATCAGAGACCGGATGTTCTAATTAATAGAATATAGAGAACAAAAATGTAACAAAAAATTTGGAGACATAAGGACGACAATAAACCAAATTGAGGAATTTAATGAAATTAAAAAGTGGTGTCAATCTATCAATATTTCATCAGTCATCTTCATTCCATTTCTTGACTTTTATTTTTTTTTTTTCTTTTACCGAAAGCAGCAAATTTTGTGAATTAAAGCACTGCATGTTTAAACTATTTATGGAGTCGGGATTTGGCATTAACCTCTACCAGTTTATTACATAAAGTTATCAAATCAAGTCCAGAGATTTAGCCTATGTTTGGCTAAGCTACAAATTAGATTTTTAATTGATATTGATCAAAGTTGATGAAATGTATGATTGAAAAGTTGATAAAATTGTGAATCCCACGATAGGAAATGAGTTTGAGCAAAAAAAAAATTTAGAAAATTGGGGTTCATAGGCTTAATTCAGCTACAAATACAGGAGGCTTGAAGGAGACAATCTCACTGTATGATAACTTTGTTAACCCCCTCCCCGCCAAAACACCAATTCTTGTTAGTTCAATGTTAAATTTGTAACCAAGAAAGTACTTAAAATCCAAAGTAGAACTGGGGTTTTGCTCCAGAAGCTCATATGCCTTCTTCCAAATGATGTTTCTCTAGTGAACCTGAATCTCTCGGGGTCTGTCAAGTGTAGTAGTGGCATTTCAATTAGAAACATTTCTACCACGTCAATACATATGGTATAGCTAATCTTTTATATCTTATCATATGTTCTTTTAGTCGAGTTTTAGTTTGGTTACCGTATGTATACTGGTACTCAACGGTTCTTGTTTCCTTTTCCCATGCTTTCCATTTTCTCATCTGAAATAGTTATAAAGTCGTCAAGAATTAATGTAAAATTGTACATATGCAGAGAGATGGAAGATTAAAATGTTGATACCTTGAGTCTTCCCAAAGCCAAAGTGAGTATACAATAGAGGACATGAGAAACAACCAAAACAAAGATGAAAATATGTAGCTGGTGTATGGCGTACGTTGACATAAACTGGACTTTTTCCTGAAGAATTGTAGTCAATTTTCACGTCAGTTACCTAGCGAATTTTCAAGTGTTTATTTGGAATTATTCGAAATGAGAAAATATTAAGAGGAGTAGTTCAAACTCTTATAAATTGATCTATATTTTAAGCTCCAACGAACGATTCGATTCGATCCGATTAAGACTCAAAAGAATTGAGCACACGGATTTCAAGATTGGTATACTTAAACGAGCCACCATCTTGCTGGAACATGTTAATGGATAAAATTCCATATCGAATAAAGATGAAAGTATAGACCAATTTATAAGGGTTTGAACTACTCCTCTTAATGAGATAGACCTATTAAGATGAAACTTCAAATCTTAACAAATATTGACTCAAAGTAAACAAAGTCTTGCCTGCTCTGCACATTTGTCTGTTCCTCCACCAGCCAGCACCCGTCTAAAGCTGCCACCACCAGCGCCGCCAATCATCAGAAGTTTCCGGCGAGATTCATCTTCAATATTATCAGTCTTTTTATAGCTATCAGTCTCTTCTTTTTTGTTGCATGGGTGCCACGTGTCTCCAATTTTCTTCGATATACATGCATTAGAAATTGTATCTTGTCCTACTGTTAGCAGCAAGGATATAAATCCCAGCAGCATCAACTCTTAATCCACCAAAAAAATAAAAAACAAAAATTATCACCGACTTTTTCAATGATCAAATCAGGAAAAAAAAAAAAAAGTAGTGGCCAAAAGTTTGTTCGTGTACCAGATTTGATCTTTTCAAGTGATTCAAATAGAGCCCTTTTATGTTTCTTCTTCAACCACTGCAAGTATTTAAAATTTTGATTATTTTAGCAAAAAACTTATAGTTTCTAAATTAAGAAATTAGACAATGCATGCATACCTTTCCAATAAGATGGATAATATGCTCGATGACTATTGAAACTGCAACCAGAATAAAACAGACTACGGCAACAGCCCAAGTCGGTGTTTTCTCCAACGATCTTTCTCCGCTTCCTCCCGCCATTTTCGAAGTTTCTCAGACTCTAAAACAATAGAAAATTCAGCCTCCAATCTTACAAAAAGAACAGTATATTTGGAAGGTATAAAATCTTAGAAACTTTCTTTCAAATTTATCGAGTATTATACAGTTACAGATTAGACTAAACAGTCGTATACTCTATATAAATATATGTATCTATGTATGTATTAGCAAGCGTGTATCGAGGAAAGAAGGTTACGAGGGAGAAGTGTAGTCATGACTTTGACTGTATAAACGCGTAAAGGGAATTGGTATCTGTCAACGTTCTCATACTATTCAAAAACGAACAGATTTATTCGTTGAATTTTATAATATTTTTAAGAGTTCCTAACATTGGTGATAAATTAATATTTTAGAATAAATCGTTAATCACTTAACCTAGTCAAACCCTCAATTGTTGTACTTTAGACAATGTATGACGAATTCACAATCACATTGAAAGAGCAAATGAATGTGGGGGCTCCTCTTTCTTTGGATTAAGCTATGTATACATAAAAATACACGTAATCTTTGACATATATACTACATAGCGGCCCCCTATTGGGGACGTCTATCGGGGAAGTCTGAAGCCAGACATCCCCAATAGGGGGCCACTATGTGAACTATTATGTGTAGTGCCCATAGCACTACTCTCTTTCTTTATTGAACAATGCTCCTTGGACAGGGCAGCGACAAGAATGGGTACACAAGATAGTATGATAGACAGTAATTAAATGTTGTATTTTTATTTTTTTTTAAATTGTTCAATCATATATTTACAGGTGTTCCCTCTATTATTGAATTTTTTTTTTGTCATTGACCATATTGCCCTTTCAGGTTGACAATGTATAGCTTGTCAATCATATAGTTTTGAGTCCTAAATACAGTTACCGTACAAATAATTTGCTACATATTTCTTGAATTGATGTTACAGTAATAATGCTCAGCCAAATTTTTATTTTTATTTTTTATAATTTTTGGTTTTTGTTAGTGCAATTTCTCTTAGATAAATTTCAAACTTTATTGCATATATTTTTACTGATTATCATTTATTGAATATAATCAAGAAAGAAAAAGTAGAAATGTTTGTTCAATGCCTTGTTTAGTTCAATCTAATTTATTTTTCTTTCTACAATCAAGAAAGAAAAAACTCGAAATATTAATGTATATTTGTTTTTTTACTCCAACCTATCAGTGCCAAAATTACCATGCATAGTTTATAGTTAGAGACATAAAGGTTGATTGAGCTATTTTAATTAAGACTATATCCTTGTTTAGCCCTGTAAAATTGATTGTATCATGTACCGACCCCTCTGAAGTATTTGTCAAAATGTTAATTACAGTATTTGAAAATCATGTGGCCCACCCTACTCGATGAGGGCCCTTCTGGACTTCTTTTTTATGAACTTTATTGAGCATAGAGAAGAGACGTATTCTAACCATTTAGATCAACACACATTATACTTCTAGAATATCATAAAACTCTTATAAAAATATGTCAAATTTTCAAATTTCAAAGGAGAGCGAAAGTCTCTCACGGCAATACCTCTTTCATCATCCATTTCCACAATCAGCAAAAAATGGAAAATGTCTTGAGGTAGAGTATTTGAAAATCATGTTGTATCATGTGGCCCACCCTGCTCGATGAGGGCCATTCTGGACTTCTTTTTTATGAACTTTACTGAGCATAGAGAAGAGACATATTCTAACCGTCTAGATCAACACACATTATACTTCTAGAATATCATAAAACTCTTCTAAAAATATGTCAAAATTTCGAAGGAGAGCTTAAGTCTCTCACCGCAATACCTCTTTCAGCATCCATTTCCACAATCAGCAAAAAAATGGAAAATGTCTTGAGGTGGAGGAGGTAGAATTTGTGGATGAGAACTTGCTAGGGAAGTGGCAATGATTAGGAGGGTGGGCTCTGACTGCTTTGCAAAATTCTATTCAATCAAGCAATAAAATCTCAACAAGTGAAATGTTCGGAACAAAACATACGTTGGTTTTTGTACAAATTTTGCAACTAAATTTAGCCCCTATTTGGTGAAGATAAAAATCATATTTTTATTAAATTTTGATAAAAGTTGATAAAATATGTGGTTGAAAGTTATGAATCTCATAAAGTGTCTAGTTAAAATTAATTATTGTGTTTGACTTAAGATTTTAATTTAATTTTAATCTAACCCAAACAAGGGATAAGTTGGTGGTGATGTTGCAAGTTGTAATCAAAAATTTCAATAAGGTATATATTCACTTTGAGTTATTGGCGAGATTTAATATTAAAATTTTAACTTACTTTAATTTTGGTTCCTAAAATCATGACATGTTTCTTATAAATGTGAGAAAAAAATATGAGTATTTTTCAACCCTCCAAAGGTAAAACATGTAGTGGGAATCGGAAAAACATTAGTTTTAACTTTGACGTTATTCTTACATGTTTTTTGCATTGCTTCAAATAATAATTAGAGTAATAGTTGAGTGTGTTTTTGTTCTCATTTTTTAACATCACTTTTGTCAATACGAACCAAAATTTCTAACGAAAATAATCCTTGTTTGGTTCACAGTAATGAGAAATCTAGGTGAATCAAATATATGGAAAAAAATTCGACGTTGATGCTCAAATTCACGTTGGTGATGCCTTTTAGTTGTGGAAAAAAATTTTAAAGGTGAATGTCGTGGGTAATTCATGTTCCTTGCGGCAAAATGTCAACAAAAGCGTAAAAAGGCTTAACCTATTACCTTCCATGTTCTTCAAGGAAATATCTAGGAACACATACCGGTATTTAGATTGAAGATCATCACTAGTTTTAAGAGGAATTTAAAGGGCATTGTTGCTATGTCATCTTAATAATAGGACTCGTACCTTAATATGACATATTAATTAATGTCACTCCATAGTCATATAAAATGATGGTCAACAATCTAGATATATAGTATTTGGACAAATTTTCATGATTCATCGTTATGATCCTTCTATAAAAAATACAACATTGAAAAAGAAATAAATAATGACAATACGAACTAAATAATTTACGTGAAATATCATTATATGTAAAATTGTAACAATCACACAATATTTCTCGCATTCCAAAACTTCCAAGCACAATTAAGAACCTGCTGCTTACCATTTAAAAAAAAAAAAAAAAAGAAACTCATGTTTTACTCCCTAACACATTCCATGGCTATCTTTCGAATTGAGATAAATAAAATACCAAAGCAAAATCCCTATTTATATGCAATTTTGTAAAAAACGCGAGGCGTGAAAAGACGTCAAGGTAAAGCCTCAAGCCTAGACATAATAATAATATTATTTTATTGTTCTAAGACCTCTAAATAAATAAAATAATGCTAATATTGAAAGTTAAAATCTATGTAAGTCTCTAACATTAGTGTATGCAATTAAAATTACTTAAAGAACAACTAATTATAATAGATTTATAAGAATTTCGTATATACTTTCGAAGTTTTCAAAAAAAAAAAAAAAACACGTCTCAAAAGCATAAATATTACAATTACTTCATGAAAAATTCAATTGATAAAGAAGAATAGTAGTGAATCCCATAAAATATATGAACAATAATTAGTAGTAGATATGAATATGTGATTAAAAATAATGTTTGATTTTATTGAATTTATAAAATTATTTATAAATTGTATCCAAACAGACTACCGATATTTCCTACATTCGGACAATTTATATAGAGCATATTCCAACTCTTGTCTAATTCAATAATATTCTATGGTACAATACGAGTTAACCAACTTTTGGGGTGAAAAAGACCAAACCCCTTCTATTGTATATAATATGGTAAACAACAAACATTGTACCCGTAATTCTTATGCATTGACTTTGTATTTGGTTGACTTTGAAACAAAACATACGTTGGTCTTTTATACAATTTTTTCTATAAAAATTAAGTTGATGGTAGTGATATTGTAAGCCCGGTTTGGGCTTTGGCTAGGGTAAATTCCGTCGCAAATATTATTACCCACAACTTTGCGCTATTGGCAAAGTGTTCAACTATGTAATGTTCATTTTAAATAAACGTGTCATTCCAATAATTGAAAATTTTTAAACGAAGAGTTCAACAAAGTGCTCTACATTCATGAAATCGAGACATATTGCTTATAAAAGAAAAAAAAAATACGAGTGTTTTTTCAACCCTCTAAAGCAAGACCATTTAGTGGGAAATGGAAAACAACGAGTTTTAACTTTGACATTATCCGTACATGTTTTTTACATGCCTTCAAATAATAATTAGAGTAATTCTTAACGTCATTTTTGTCAACAAGAATCAAAATTTCTAACAAAAATAATCTTTTTCTGGTTCACAATAATGAGAAATCTAGGAGAGTCAAATATATGCCAAAAACTTTTTGATCCAAAGTCATTTGAAGAAAATGTCATGAATCATTAGTATGAGGTATGAAGTTTAAGTGCAATATAGATCCCTCGGCGATTACCCAAATCGAGGGAAACTAATGCCAAATAATAATAATAATAATAATGTAATTTTTCTTATTTGTTAAGGTTAGTTTTATTTAATTTACTTAAAAATGAATTTTGACACATTCAACAATGGAGTATGGGGGACTGGATCGAACTCCGGCTCATTTAAATGTTAAAAAAATTGTGTAAATTTTTGTTATTTTTACATATTAATCCGACTTACAATCCAGACTTGGATCCATCTCTACCTTTCAATATTTTATTAATTGATGTTGATTGGGTTTTCATGGTCTAATTCGAAGATTATATGCGCCAATAGATTTTAACGTACATTCATGTGTTTTAATTAAGGGAAATACTATGGGTACATAGTAAGTGACATAATGGTTCATATTAGGGTCACACGAGGCCCTTATGTGAACCATTATGGGAAATGCTATGTATCAATAGTATTTCCCTTTAATTAATGTATGACCCATTCATAATCACACGGTCAGCAAAAGCAAATGATTCGGGGCTCCTTTTTCATAGACCATATTGCCCTTTTAGGTTGACAAATTAGAAAATGTATAGCTTGCAAGAATTTTGCTTGGTGTACAGAAAATGGTTCACACAATTTTTACAAGTTTCCACTTGGCAGTTTTTTATTCATTCTTAGCCAAAAACACCAAAAAGAGTACACTATACAAGTGATGCCAACACAGCACCTATTAGGTGTTTGTGAACAAATCTCATGTACAATGGGAATTATTCAACTTGCCAATCATAATAGTTTGAGTCCTAAATACAAGTGCCACTATGAGTAATTTGCTACATATTTCTTGAATTCATGTTACAGTATTAATTCTCGGCCAAGACTCGATCCTTGTTTAGACTTGTAAAATAGAATATGTTATATATCGAACATTCTGAAACTTTTGTCAAAAGTTTAATTGAAAAAAATAAAAAATCAATTGGTATCATGTGGCCCTCGCTACTCAATAAGTCATCCTGGACTTCCTTTTTTACGAACTATATCGAATCTCTAGAAGAGATATATTCTACATATCTCGACAGTTTTAGAATATCATAAAAGACCTTTCAAAATAGGTAACAAATTTCAAAGGAGAGAAAATGTCCCACAACAATTCCTCTTCCAACGTCTCTTTCTATATAATGGACAAAAAATGGAAAATGTCTTGAAGTGGGAGAGTTTGAATTTGTGGTTGAGAGCTTGCTAGGGAAGTGGCAATGGTTAAGGAGGATGTACCTTGACTTGTCTGCAAAACTCCTATTCAACTAAGCAAGAAAAATCTCAACCGATGAAATCTTTGAAACAAAACATAAGTTGATCTTTTATACAATTTTTTCTATGCAAATTAAGTTGGTGGTGTTGATGTTGTAAGTCTGTTGCCCTTATCAAATATCTCAATGAGGGTATATATTCAGCTTGACTTATTGGATGAGATTTAGCTCCAGTTTGATGTAAATTAAAATAAGACTTTTAAAAGATTTTGATAAACGTTGTTGAAATATGTGATTGAAAAATTGTGAATCTTATGAAATGTGTGGTTAAAATTAATTGTTGACTTTGACTAGATATTCAAATTAAATTTTAATTAGAACCAAATACGGTCTTAATATCATAATGAATAAATTACTTTTATTCATTAATACTATCAATTATTTTGTTGTACAAATCATAAGACTGTAGTAGATTAATAAGCCCTCTGAGCCCCATTTTGTGTTCTTTTTTTTTTTTTTAAGTTTTAGAATAGTAGTTTTAGGAAAATGTAGGGATATCAAAATAACTCGTCGATTCGAACGACCCGTGGCTCGGCCCGAGAAAAGCCCGAGCTGAGCCAGCTCGTGCTCGAGACCACTTAGCCCCATTTTGGGGCATCAGTTCAAGTTGAGTCAGCCCGTGGACTCGTGTCACGAGTCATTTCTTCTCATCAAGTAGAGCTTTATTTAAAAAAAAAAATTAAAATAGATTTTAAATTTACGAAT
>CADEPD010039270.1:0-13611 GCA_902829195.1 Fraxinus dipetala | reverse complement strand
AAAATGAGGGAAAAATATTTTTCTCACTTTTTATTTATTTTTTTAAAAAAACATATGATGAAAAATAAGTTATTTTACGTCATTTCAACGAACTTCCGGATATAAAACTTTTATTAAATATAAAATGTGTTAATTAATGGAAATTTTGAGGATAAGAATGACTTGAAAATTTGTTAGGGATATAAGTGATATAATGAACAAAGATTAAGAACCTTACGTACAAATAAAATGTGGGGCAAAAAATAAGAATTATGGTGGGGGAAAAAAAAAAAAAAATGGACACACCTGTGGACTGGACAACTTCAAAGTCTACAATCTGAAAAGTACTCGTCAATTCACATGATCCGAACTTGAAGATCATCGTTTCCATAGCTCTGTTGTGTCTCTTGTATTTGCTTTGCTGAAGTCACAAGTGAAGCACTACAGTAATGCAACTCGATGGATTGAAGTGTTGCAATTTCTCCAATACCACTTGGGATCTCCTCGAGATGTTTGCATAGCTTAACGGATAGGCGTTGAAGTTTAGGGAAGTGGATACTATCGGCTCTCCAATACTTCAGATTAATGTTTTCAAGTAGCAGAAATTTTAGTTGAAGAAATTCGCCTTCATTTGGTTCCCACTCTGGGCCTACGAAGGCATAACTTTTCAATTTGAGCACTTGAAGATCGGGCAGAGAACCAACAATCTTCATATCTTCCCAAGGAAGGTTGCCATGAATGAAAGTCAACTTTTTGAGAAATAATGGAAATGTGAGATTCTTCAAGAAAGACGGTGTTTTCCAGTAAGAGAAACACTTCAATGCCTCTAGTTTATTCAGAAGGACGAGATTATTTAGACAATAACATCCCCATTCCACAGGGTCATTGCCATAATAGATGCCCAATTTCTTTAGATTCGGAATTCTTTTGAGGACCTCGACTGTACATCTGAAATTCTTTATCACGGACAGAGTTTGTAAATTTTCTAGAACAATAATTGGATTTTCCCCTTCGGTTTCTCCATTAGCAGGGTCAGGAAGATTTGCAGCTGCCTCAAACTGGGCATGCCTTAATTTCGTCATCTTCCATATTTCAGGTGGGAGATCAAGTGGAAAAAGTGACAAACTGGATATGAAATGCGTGGATTGATGAAGATGGAAAGTTTGCAGATTCCGAAATTTGTGTATTGATTCTAGAGACCGTTCCCAACTCCCCAACCCATCATTATACATTGTGGTAGTGAAGTACCGCAAGTTAACTGGTCCTAGTTTGTTATTTGGACGTGCTCTGGCATTGTGCAGTACTCTGAGCAGTCTAAAATCTAAAACTCTAGACGGAATAGGACTCTCATCTGAAAAATTTAAAATAGACCGTGGTAGTGAAGTTGATGGGATTTCAGCGCCAGAAAGATTTTCTGTTTTATGATGAATACTTAAGCGGCGTACACTAGTGCCTTTTGTAACACAATCTAGTCTCCTATTAGTCACTTGAAAAAATGTCTCCTTTTCTGCTTCTCTTATAGACAATTCCCTCAAAAGATCATGAATTTTGCAAGCTTTTATTTTACCTATGGAGCTTTTCCCGGAAATCATAATAAGGCTTCTTTCAATGAGATCCAACACGTATTCCTCTGCCACATCTTCCAATCTTTTAAATCTTACAGGTTCTATGAATCCCTCGGCAATCCATAACTTTATAAGTGTGGAGACACGGATATTAAAATCTTCTGGATAAACTCCCATATATAGGAAACACCCTTTCAGATGATGAGGTAAGTTATTGTAACTTAAAGACAGTATCTCTGAGTATTGCTCATTATTTGAGGTTATTACAGAACTTAGATTTTCTGCAACATTTCTCCAGTCATATTGTGTTCTAGTATACTTCGAGATGAGCCCCCCGATCACAATAATTGCAAGTGGAAGTCCTTTACAATGTCCGACAATGTTCTTCCCGACTCCCTCCAATTCAGGAGGGCAGCAATCTTCTCCAAACACCTTCTCACAAAATAATTTCCAACTCTCGTCCTCATCTAGTAAATGCATGTGATGAAGAGGGTGACAAGAGTTGGCAGAAAATGCCACTTTCTCTTGCCTAGTGGTTAGCAAAATTCGACTTCCATTCTTATCATTTGGAAACACCGGTTTCAAACTTGCATCATCCCAAAACTTAGTATCCCAAACATCATCCATTACAATGAGATACCTCCTACCCTTTCGAGTCTTGTAGATAAGTTCTACTAATTTGTCAATGCTCTCTTCGCGCATCTTACTACTGAGACTTTTTGTGCAATCTAGAAGGCCTAATAAAATTTCTTGCACATTATAATCTTGAGATACTGTCACCCAAGCGCGAGTGTCAAAATGATGTACAATAAATGGATCATCATAAACTTTTTGAGCAACAGTAGTCTTACCAATTCCACCCATCCCGACAAGGGCAATTGTTTGAAGATCTGTTGATCCGCTAATCAGCCGAGTCTTTATCTCCAAAAGATCCTCGCCAAAGCCCACTACAGCACTCTTGCCACTGGGAGGAATTCTTGACGATCCAAGATGTGGTATCGAAGATGTTTGTTGCTGCTGATCTTGGACGTCACTCATGTCCTCGATGTTCTCCATCTTTTTCTTTATGGAATCAATTTCTTTTAACACTTCTTCTAGTTTATGGAAGAATGTTGTTAAGCTCTCGCCTCTAGGACTTGAAGATTCTTCATGAACTCGATCCGTCAAATGGGATTCAATAATATCTTCTGCTCTATAGGCTGCATCTCTGATTTGAGACTCCAAGCACTGCACTGTTTTGATGCTTTTTTGTGAAGAATTATCAAGAAAATCTTGTAAGAACCTAACTTTTTCAAGGAGGGATGCAATTTGTTTTTTCTCATCAAGAATCAAATATCGATAATCACAATTCAGAGTCTGCTCGAGAACGTGAGTAAGAGAAAGAAGAGCTGCATAAGCCATTTCAGATTATATATTGTGCTCACAGTACTGAAATTAAGACAGAATTGTAAGGAATGAGGGAGTTGCGTGCAAAAAGACTCGGTATATAATCTTACTAGAAAAGTATTTCTTTAGTGAAAGGAATAAAGATTACATGGATTCTATGATAAAGTTAGATCTTTTTGCTAAGTTTAATCAACCGGCCGTTCAATTCCGCATTAGCCTAGAGAATTTAAACAAGTAAACGTATCTCTTGTCTAATAGTTTTGAGCAGGAAAAGGTATATTTACTCTCAACATATTATGGACACGTTCAACAAACAATAAAGGAGTCCAAAATAGAACCGTCATACTGAAGCTAAAGAATATTATAACCCCGTTAAAGCAAATCCACAATAAAAAGTTGTTTTGAATTTGAACACCATCTAGAATATTCGGGAAATTATTTTCTTGAAAATAAAGGGAAAAAAAGAAAGAAAACTGCATCAGAAATTCAATCGATTTAGACAACTCATTTTCCACGAATAAGAACTTGAAGTTCATTGTTTTCCAAGTTTGGTTGTTCCACTTGCAACTTAGATTGCCGATATTAATAGTGAATCTGCATAGTTGTGTAAATTGATCTGTTCAAGACTCCAAATTTCTCCAATACTGTTCAAGAAATTATGTGTGTGCAATTTACCGCAAGTGTACAGTTCGTTAACAAATAATAAATGAATTATGAGTCCGAGTATCGTACCCATAGAATTTGAATAGTTTTAATTTTAAGTAACGTCGCCTTAACTGAATCAAGTAGAAAGATTGTGATTTTTTATGATTACTAAATTGATCTAAAATAGTTAAAAATGCGATTAATGTCTAAATTAATGGAATGAATGCAAAATTATGTCTAAATGCAAGTTTATGAATTCATATGAATGAAAAACGTACTAAGATCCCGAATCCCCATGCAATTCTCTCTTCCTTTTTTACCTTAATTCTACAATTTGACAACACGAATTTAATTATGAAGAATCAATGTTTCTATCCTATTCGACAACCTCTTTCGGTTAATTGTCGAATATATTCTTATGCATGACTAAATTATATTTCTATAATGGATGCGAACATATTAGAATGCATTAAATTTTTATGAAATACTTAAAGATTCACATAGAGTATAGTAGTATATTTCTATTTATTATCGGACCCTATAACAATAAAAACTATGTCAAATTTATTTTCCCTTTTTTGAAGGCAAAACAATTCACCACATGCATACAATTATCGTGCACTTTAATTGTAAAGATAGATTCAAGTGAAATTGTTCAATAAAAAAAAACATGCTTTAATATCAAAATTGCATAACTAAGAATCAAAATATCAAATTTCATGGTTCATTGTTCTCCTAGCAATAAAAAATCTAGCCTAGCGTGCTAATAAGAGGAAACCAAAAATATACAAGAAGCGACATCACCGGTTAAATCTTGAACAATTCTTGGAAGTTCTTGATGCGATCTCGATGTTTCTTGCCTCCTTCAATGCTCTCGATTGTCAAATAATGCGTGATATCCCTTCTGGAGGCGTTCTAGGTCGTATAAATATATTACAAGATTGTTTTCATAAGTACTTGATTTAAATAAGGAAAAATGTTTTTCGCGTTTATTCAATCTAAGCGGGCGCTTAGGTGTTAAAGAAGCGGCCGCTTAGTTCTTTAGTGAATGCCCTTTGAAATCCCTGCATGCCTCCAAGCGAGCGCTTGGACGTTCTTCTTAAAAGGGCACATAGAGTTTAGTATCTTCCAATTGTTTTGTTTTGGTTCCTGAATTCCATCTTCTCATTTCTTGACCTCTTTTTTCAGTTTTTCTTCTTCCAATACTTTACTCCTTTTCTCAATTGATCTTCAATTCTTTTTCATCTTTGTTTCTTCTTACGGACCGTCTTTTTCATATTTGCACATTGGTCCTCGAACATTTTCTTTTTCCATTATGGTCCTTTTTCGCTTCTTTTCTTCATTTCCACCTTAGTCATCGATATTTTCCTATAAAACACAAATCACATAGAACTAAGCCATAATCCACTATAATTCATCAATAAAAGTCCATGTTTTGTAGCTGAAATAAGTGTATAAAATATACTTAACAAACCCCTCAAGCTTAGACTATTGTTTGTCGTCAAACAAGATTGTGGCTTAACTCAAAACAACACAAAATATGGTTTAACAACTTGCTATTTCTCGAGATTGGAATTTAACAATTTATAATGTAAATAGCCTCAATATCGTATAATCAAACCAGCTTCCACCTGTTACATGCAAAACTCAACATGTGTGTAAACTCATGCAAATATTTCAAGCTCACAAGTGATCAAATTTCCGACCCTCAGCAGTCAAATATTTTCCTTTCTTTACTCGAGAGATACACACTCCCAAACTTATTATTTTCACTCAATTTCTCGGGTTGTGTGTCTAAGTTAACATTTAGCATATTCAAATCCTTACCCTCTCTTTTTATGCACTATATAAAAACCAAACTCTTTCTTTTTCTTCTTTTCTATTCAAAAACTTTAGCATCCTTCCATTTGCTTTCTATATGACCCATGTATCGAGATTTGAGTCGATGATTCTCAAGTCAATTGACTTTATGGCACCAAGTTTAAACACTTGCTAGCTTATTCACTCAAGTCGTAAATGCTCGAAAAGATATTTTTTATTGACTTCTCCCTATCTTGTTTTCTATATGACCCTTGTAGCGAGCTTTAACTGATAAACTCCTAAATTAGATGATTTTATGGCATCATGTTTTTAAATACCATAACAAGCTTACTTGGTCGAGTTATAAAGGCTGTAAGAGAAGCTAAATTCATGCAAAGATTAGTAAAATATCCTTTTTCTAGCACTTAGTCTCCAAACCTAACCTCCAACTTAAGACTTTCACTCCGTCTTTTATTGATCTTGAACAATCGACAGAACATAATTTCACATATGAATCCCTACTCATCTTAGTGTTCCTCCATAATTGCTCAACAGTCTCCAACTACTCTAAATAAGGTTCATGGATAGCATATGAGAGAGGTTTCATGGGTATTCATCACTATGTTCAACTTATTCTATAAGTAATGAACCAATTCACAAGTTTAAAGTGCAAACATGAGTATCATGCTCAAATAGTGTCAAGTTTCACATAAACAAATATTAGCCAATTCAACAATGCAACATATCCAATATTCATAATCCATACTTATTCCAATAATCACATCATTGCCAGCAAGGTTATTAAACTCACACAAGCACACAAAAAGCAGTAAATAAAAACTTAGAAATAAACAAAATCTACTAATTAATCAAAACTAACATGATAATTTTTTTTCTATATTTAACAATCACACAAAAGCATATAAAGTCACACAAAAAAGCCGTTAAATATATACATATCAATGAATAAAAAATGTGTCAATTTTACTGCCACCCTCTCCCAAACTTATACAAAAGGTTGTCCTCAATGTTGTAAAATAAGTTTGACACAAAAGGCAGTAAAATAAGGACAAGTAAACGGGGCTAAAGACACTCCCCTGATCAAAAATGTGGTTTGGGCGGTGGTGGAACTGTCCTGAAGCTAGATGCTCTGTCTAACTATGGAGGAGGTAGTCGTGCCAGAATCATCCGTATCAGCTCAGACTGATGCGCTATCTCCACTCCATCTGCAATCCTCCAATCATAGTAAAGCCCTGACCAATGCATGTAAAGCGTTCGTCAATCCTACCTTCCAGCCTCTTGAGAATAACTGACTGTTCTCTTACCTCAGTCTTTATGCTACCCATTCTGTCCCATGTCTCGTCAGCTCGCAGTTGGATGCCCTCAACTCTGCCTTTGTGCCTATTCAAACGTCCATGCAATGTCTCAACCTCTCCTCTCATCGCTAAGGACTCTCGATTCTCATTCGATGTGAAATTCGTGGAGTTGGTCACATCTCGCCTCACCCTCTGGAACTCAACTCCCATAGTAACAACTGCCTGCTGGAGGCTCTGAATATCTCGGCGAGAGCCGATCATGGTAGTAAAAATCTGCCTCAACAGTTGAGTATCAACATCCAATGGCAGTGTCGGGGCTTGCTATGGCGACGGAGCCTGCAGTACATTAACATATGCAACTCATTGGGGTTGTGCAGCTTATAGTCCCTGTGCGGCCTCCAGCTGTCTGAGGCACTCTAACTCAACCTTAACCTGATGCCTCTCTCTCGCTCTATCATGGGCCTCTAAAGTGGATCTCTTGATAAATGTACTAGCCTTCTCAGACAGTTCCCCAGATGAGATAGTGACTCCAGCTCCATTGCAGATCCTGTTGATCAGGCACGGGAATATTAGTGACCTATGACAGTCGTCCCAAATGCCCTTGGAGTAGATCAGATTGTATATGCAGTTCGCCAAGTCAATCTTATTCCCCGAAACCAAATGGTATAAAAATTGGCCTTCTCATCATTAAACATGGTCCGGTGTATGGTAGGCTCGATATTGTGGCAAATGAAATACCATAGAATGCCAGTAGATCGTGTCAACTCAATAGATTACCACTCATCAGTCAGTAGTGGCCATGCGTCTGCTCGCCCATATAAGATAAGTCCTACCTTAGTCATGTCAAAATGTCCCAAAACTCCCACTATATCATCTCAAGATAACGGTTGTACTCATGTTTGATCTCGGGTGAGAACATAATCCACTTGTCTCTCACCCAGGTCTGATGGATATGCTCTGAGTTTGGTTCATCAATATCATTGTTGAAGTTAGCATAAAACTCTCGAACTAAGTCATCATAGATCGGATGAAGATTTTCCACTACCTTTTCCCAACCACAGTTTTACACAAGTGTAATAATCTCAAAATTCGGGAAGTCCTCTAATTTAACCATCTTTTTCAGCAAGTACGTCCCAATGGGTAATAACATTGATATATCGAGTCAAAGCCTCTTGATTCATGAACCTCTGTATATTTCTCTCAAGCACTCGAGTCCTTGCGGTGCCCAAGGTAGAAGTTTTGTCATTTCCCTTTGCATTTCATTCAGGCGGCATCCTATCAAAATGGAAAAAGAAGAAATATTAGACCAAAATAATGATAAGTATAGCAAATATTGGACCTATATATCTGGGCTATAGCATGATTGACCTGAGTTATGACATGAATAAGTGGGGTGTACTGCAATGCTCAACTAGAAAAGCTCAAAATCACTTGAATGCACTGCATAAACACATAACCCCAAACTTACTTCAAAAAGCATGCTCGTGTAAATTAAGTCCAAATAAAGCAAACATCATTTAAATATGATCATAGTCCAGTGTATAAGTGAAGATGTAGCTAAATAAAGTCATGCTCGAAGATAAGTGTTGATTGGGACCTTACAATGCCTAAAATGTCATAAACGATGCAAAGGTTTCCATTTTGACCTATGGTCGACCAGGGGTTTTTTACTTCGAAAAAATTGCAGAGAAATTGAAATTTTCTGAACGATCTCCTGGCATGTGAAACTTCACACCTTGATCTCTAACATATTCAAATTTGGGGTCAAATGGACTTTGGTTGGACTTCCTAAATGAGGGACGAAGCGAGTGACATGAGGTGGTTTCACCCTACTCATGTCATGCAATGTAATGTGAAATTCGGTTCGTATGTCCTCTAATATAGTTTCTATAAACTCAAACACACGACATTTTATCGAGTATGTAGTGTGCAACAATTTCTATGTCATGTTAATCATTTAGGTGCATTGTGCTCAATCCGTCAAATTTTCATCATCAACAACTCCAAAAACTACCTAATTTCCCTTCCACCGATTTGAACCTCAACATTATCGAATTTCGCACCAATTGGATCAAAAATGAATGAGAACAAGGGAGAATTCGAATTTACCTTTGAATTTTATGAAATATGTTGATGAAGTTGAGGGATTTGGTGAATGAGTGTAATGTAACACTATTTGATTAGAGAACCCAAGTAGAATCTGAGGTTTGATTGTAGAAAGGTAGGAGGAATTCACAAATTAGGGTAGGAATGGCCTTAAGGTTTATGAAAATCAAATTGGCATTATAGTGGTTCGAACCGGGCTTAAGTGTTAAAGTTTGATTTTGAAATATACTATGCGGCCGCTTAGAATACTAAGTCGCTTAGTAGAAACACTCTGCTTCAAAAAATTCCCTGCTTAGCAGGAGGATGCCGCTTAGCTCAATTGCCTAAGCGCTAAGTACTACTAGAAAACAGGTTTTTTTGCCTGTTTTGCAAATTTCGTCCCATCGATCATTCCCGGCCCCTAGACCTTGACTTTTGTTCCTACAATTTATAATAACTATGAAGTGTATGGAACATGAAAAATTTTGAAAAATCAACAAAAAAACTCGTTATTTGGTCAAATTTCTTCAAAAATCTCGACTTTCGCTCTATTATTCCAACTCCCAAACTTTTCCAAAACATGTTTAAAATTATATGGAGCTCATGTTTGCCATAAAAATGGATCAAAATTCATTTTCACTCTCAAAGTCACGTGTTGATCCGGTAAAACTTAAAAAGTTCACTTCTTCTCAAAATACGTGATTTTTACCTCGAATCAACAAAGTGAGGATTAAAACACCTCTACATTCATGCACTGCACTTTTAAAACTAGTTTGGACTATGCATCGACTCTTTGTGACCTAAATGGATGAAGATGACCTAAATTACCAGAAGCTATGAAAAAAAAGGTAAAATCCTAATCTAATGTATAAAGCGGAATAAAAAAAAAAAGGAAGAGATGTTTTGGTTGCTTCCCAATAAAAGCTTGCTTATAGTCTACAACTCGACTCTATGGCGATTCACTCAGGTGTTTCAAGTTGAACGGTTGACTTTTTCTTTGAAAATTCACTGTCCCAAGAGTGCTTTAGTCGCTATCCATTGACTTTGAATATCTCTTTGCTCTCATGAGTGATCTCTACAACTCCATATGAGAATACCTTCGTGATAGTGTATGGCCTTGACAACCTTGACCTCAACTTACCCGAAAATAGCTTGAGTCGAGAATTGTAGAACAAGACTTGTTGCGGAACCTCAAACTTCCTTCGTTGAATGTCCATGTCATGCCACTTTTTAGTCTGCTCCTTGTACAATTTGGCATTCTCATGGGCCTTCATCCTGAATTCATCCATCTCATTCAACTTGAGTAGTCTCTTTTCTCTTACTGCCTTCTAATCAAAATTCAACCTCTTCATAGCCCAATAGGCTCGATGCTCCAACTCAACTGGTAGATAGCACGCTTTCCCAAAAACTAGGGATAAGGAGACATGCCGATAGGAGTCTTGAAAGATGCTATGTAGGCTCATAATGCATCATCAAGCTTCTTAGTCCAATCTTTTCGTGAAAAACTAACTGTGGCTTCAAGAATCTATTTCAACTTCCTGTTGGAGATTTTGACTTGCCTACTTAGATTTTGACACATACTTAGCCAATAAAGACTCAAACTAGCGATTGCAAAAATGCTTACCCACATTACTGATTATAACCCGTAGAGTGCCATAACGAGTGAAAATATATTTCTTTAAGAACCCAACCATCATCTTAGCATCATTGGTTGGTGATGCAATTACTTCCACCCATTTGGAGACATAGTCAACTGCTAATAGGATATACTGATTTGAGAATGAAGGAGAGAATAAACACTTGAAATCAATCCCCCATACATTGAAAAGCTCCATATCTAAAATGTTGTTTAGAGGCATATTGTTCCTCCTCGAGATATTTCCTGTACGCTGGCATTTATTACACTTCTTCACAAATACATAAGTATCCTTGAACATAGAAGGCCAATAGAACCCAGACTGTAGGATTTTTGCAACTGTGTTTGACCCACCAAAATATCCCGCATATGCAGATGAGTGACAATGTTCAAGTATGCGAGGTACCTCTTCCTTTGTAACACATCGCCATATAATTGTATATGCACATCGCCGGTAGAGAATATGATCCTCCCAAAAATAATATTTCAGCTCAGAATAAAAAATTCTGTTGATGACTAGAATAATCCAACGGAGTAATATTCTTGGCCAAATAATTCACAATGTCGACGTACCAAGGCTATCCTCCACAACAAAAAGCTCATCGAGGAAATCTCATTGATTTCAACTTACTCTTTTTGGTCCTCAAGCTCGAGTCGAGATAAGTGGTCGGCTGCCATATTCTTACTTCATTTCTTATCGTTGATCTCCAAATCAAAATATTGCAGTAACAAACCCAACGGATTAGTCTCAACTTGGCATTGTTCTTTGTCATCACATATTTTAACGTTGCATGATTTGTGTAGACTATGACCTTTGATCCTAAAAGATAAAATCGAAATTTGTCAAATGCATAGACCACAGCTAGAAGCTCTTTCTTAGTGGTGGCATAGTTGAGTTGGGCATCATTCAAGGTCTTGCTTGCATAATATATGACATGAAAAATTTTACCTTTCCGTTGTCCCAAAATAACTTCCACTGCATAGTCACTTGCATCACACATCAACTCAAAAGGCAAGCTCCAATCCGTTGCAATAATAAACGGGTGCTAAGATAAGTTTCTCCTTTATAGTGTTAAGGTTATCAAACACTCCTCAAAGAAATCAAAAGTGGCATCCTTGAGTAGTAAATTGCATAAAGGCTTCGTGATCTACGAAAAATGCTTTATGAACCGTCGATAAAACCTGACATGCCCAAGAATGCTTCGAACGCCCTTAACTGAAGTAGGTAGAGGTAATTTCTCAATAACTTAATTTTTGCCTTGTCCACCTCAGTCCCATTTGCTAAAATGCGATGTCCTAATGTTATGCCCTCCTAAACCATGAATTGACATTTTTCCCAATTCAAAACCAAGTTTGTTTCGTACATCGCTGCAACATTAAGCTCAAGTGCTCCAAGCACTCATCAAATGAGGATCCAAATATCGGGAAGCCATCCATCAAGACTTCTATGAATTTCTCTATCATATCAAAAAAATGGCCATCATGCAACGCTGAAATGTGGCAAGGAAATTGTATAAATCAAATGGCATCCTACGGTAAGCAAATGTACCATAGGGGCAACTGAAAGTAGTCGTCTTCTGATCTTCAAGCGCTATTGGAATCTGATTGTACCCGAAATACCCATCGACGAAGCTATAGTAAGAATGCCCTACTAGTCTCTCCAACATCTAATCGATAAATGGATGGGAAAAGTGATCATTCTTGGTGGCTATGTTGAGTTTGTAGTGGTCAATGTAAACTCTCCATCCGGTAAATGTTATAGTAGGAATCAATTCGTTATTCTCATTCTGAACCATATAATACCTCTTTTTTAAGCACACATTGTACTGGGTTAATTCATGCATTGTTTGAGTTCCAGTGGATAATTCAAGCATCCAGAAGTTTTAACACTTTTGTTCTGACTACCTTTTTCATATTCGAATTTAACCTTCGCCTGCCCATCTATACTTAGTTTAAAATTCTCCTCCATGAAAATCATGTGCATGCAAATAGAAGTGTTGATACCTTTTATGTTGGCAATAGACCATCCCAATAGAAATAGACAACCAAGACAAAAAGAACTACACATGCATGAAATGTAAGAGATGGCCCTTTTGGAACTAACCGACGAGTTCATTAATGCAAATAAAGACGATGAATAGAAAAATAGACTCCAAAACCATTTTGGGCATTATTATTCGAATATGATAATGTTTTACAAATTAAAGTTACACATTCGATAGTCACGTACAATAGCTATCTGATCCAGAGTCTTAACTAATATTGGTAGGAAATTATGTGAGCCAACCTCAGCTCATAAATATGACTATAACAATGACAATGACAGTGGTAGTAACTCGACTCTCGAGAAGGTGTCTTCCATTCAAACATAGAAAAATCTTTTGAAAAATAAAGATCTAGAAATGGTAAGGCACATGCAATGTATAAGCTAAAGCTACAATCATCCATGTGTTTAGGTTTCAGCTTTCTTTATGTTTTCAGGGTCTAGAATACAAAAATATAGGTGAAAAGGAAGTCGAACCTCTAATCAGCCTAGACACATTAAAAATTATCCATGTTGAGAGATATTTAAGATTACATAAGTGACTCAATGGGTTCTTTCTAGGGTTTAAAAGAATAAAATACAATATAAACAACCATACTCTTTAGAAAATGGTTCTAAGAATACCATCCCTTAAATACCTCTTTAGAAAATGTCTCCATGCAATTCAAAGATAAAAAGATCCTTTGACGGTCGTCATCATTAAGGAAGAACTCTGCCTGCATTAGCTAGAGAAAATATTGTTGATACCATAGATGGGCCGAATATGATGCCACAATTGTTGGAACCTATAGGAGGAGATCGAAGTCATTATCCATTGAGGTCAGCTATGTGAGTTTGTTGTGAAACAACGGGACAAATGAAAGCCCAAGAATAGCTAACCAAGAGGGGAGTGAATTGGTTTTTGAAACTTTTTTGAATAATTAACTAAATTCACGTAAGTTAAAAAACACGTTAATAAATTAATAATCGTAAGCAAGTTTAAGCAAGTAATTCAATCAAATAATAAGAGCAATATGAATAGAAGACAACTAGACAGAATTAAGCAAGCAAGTAGAACGATGTAAATTTGCACAAAATAAAAGCACGTTAAGGAGAAGGCATAAAGAGTGCAAATGATATAATATGGAGGTTCGATCCAATGCAATGATCTACGTC
>CADEPD010039245.1:0-11858 GCA_902829195.1 Fraxinus dipetala | reverse complement strand
TCATAAATAAAAATTTAAAAAAATCTGGGTTTTGAAATTTTAAACTTTATTTCTTAGTTTGGAAATGTGTCGTACTTAGTCCTCGTTTAGTATGATTTAAAATCAGATTTTTAGTAGATTTTGATAAAAATTGATGAAATACGTGGTTAAAAAGTTGTGATGTCCATAAAATATTTGGTTATAATTAATTGTTGACTTTAACTTAGATTAAAAATTTAGATTTTAATTGTTACCAAACTGTTGCTTAATTTCTTATATATGAATTTTTCCCAAAATTTAATAAAAACATATCTTGTAGTTTCCCATCTTACAAATCAGGTCATTGCATAATTTTTCGTAAATCAGGTATTTATTTAGTTTCCCATCTTGATATCGATACCCTACTTGCACCAAACATCTAATATTTCAACGGTAGCAACTAGAAGTATTGATCATTTCAAGATATTGAAAGAGAAGGTTTCAAATGAGAAAAACAATTAAATGAAACGAATCTCAAGTGAACAGAAAGATTGTTTCTATTTCAAATCTCAAGTCTCTATTTGTATAAATTATATTTGCGACATCTGTTGTCTATACCACCCATTTATGATGTGACATGTTCGTATTATTTGAAACAGTGACTGAAGAGTTTCTCATCCTCCATGTCCTAGTTGAGTCTGAGCTTCCAGAATATGTATCGACGAACAAAATACAGAGAAGAAAAATTGTTCATTTAGCTGACTTCAAATATACTGAGAAGAATACACTGATTGATGTTGTGTATACCACTAACTTCACACGCAAACAAATATCAAATATCAACATACAAGTTGATTGATTTGACCGTTAAAGTGATAGCGGGCACCTCCCCCACCTCTGGAGAAGGAAATGTGCTTCTAATAATTTGTTAAAGTGTGCACAAGCCATATTTGTGGACGTGAGTGGAGTCAAGATTGACCACGTTATTCATGCAAAAGCTGAGGTCAACAATTATATTGGCATAGAGTTCATCTAGAAATTATGGTTTTTCGAGCCACTGGTAGCAGATGAAGCTACCAGATGATCTGATCTTTCCTCAAAGAACGAGAAAGTTTTAGATCATGCTGGCAGCTTCAATTGATACAAGTGCACAGTGATAAAAACAAGAACACTTCCTACAAGGCTAAGAAAAAAGAGAAACTGATGACCGTGTTTCTTTCCATCTTCTGAAATGTTTTTCATAGAGAAGAGAAGGGAACATTGGCATAAATAGAGGCCCAAAAGAAGAAAAGACCTAAGGGAAATACGTATAAGGGCATAAAAGATGGTGAAGAAAAGCTTTGATATACAAACCATATAATCAATGAAAACAACAGAAAATTTATAGAATTAAGGTGGCCCTTTTGATGCAAATTGCAGATAATTATCTTTTAGGGTTTAAATCAAATAAACTTCTCTACTCACACTTGTGTGTGTATATATATATATATCTCTCTGCAAAGGCCTCTAAGAAATAAATACCAGGAGCTACCCAGAGTAAGACTACAAAAACTAGCAAGAAGAGGACTATATATTTCACGATATGCTTTATAGTCATTGCAGAACAACATTCACAAGAGACTATTAACCCAACAACTTAATGGGAATTTCCTCTCTTTGCAATTAATACTTGCATATAAGTCATTCCTTCCAAATTGCGATTTGTTGGACTTGGAAATTTCCCACTTTCTAATGGATTTGGACATTTCACACTTTCTAATCGATGTATATCTGAAATTGTAGCCAGGTTAGAAATTGACTTGTGAAGGTGAGTCTTGTTTCTTATGGATTTTTTAAATTTTCAACTTTTAATATGTTCACATAGAAAGACTAGCTAGGTTTGCAGATGCATTCAAGAATTATGCTGGTGACCTTCCCTTTAATATTGTAATAATGTTTTAAGTATTTTTTTAAAATCATGCACACAAAATTAATTAGTTTTGCCTAAACTTTCAAGAATTACTAGTTGATTTAAAAAGTTAAGCTTAATCATTTTATTTTCTTTTTTTGTTTACCATCACAGAAAATACATGACTTGTTCCTCCAGGCTACAATAGTGCAATTTAAACATTCTGACCTCATACCAGTCTGCACTGTATGTTGATCTCAGAACTTAACTATAAAATTACCCTTATTTGTCCAATATATTCTCATAGTTTAAAATTATTTTATTGGAAGAATGTGTGATTGAAATGAGTTAAAAAAAAAATTGAGTTTTAAAAAGTAGGGCCAAACAAGAGCTAAGACTATTCTTACTTATTAGGGTCTGTTTGGCAGAGATTTGAAAAGTCAAAAGTTGATTTTGGGACTATGAAGTTGTTTTATACATGTTTGAATAATTTTTTAAAATGCTTATCTAAGTTAGAAGAGTTTATAGAGGAAATTGTTTTAAGATGACTTTCTTAGGAAACTTTTCTACAAGAATTACAACCACGAGTAGAAGTAGAAGCCCCAAATGAGCCCTTAATAATGTATAGTAATGAAGGTTTATTGGCACAAATTTTCTGGAATCTGAATACATTAGCATTTACATGCATTTTCTTGAGAAGGATCCAACAAAAGAGGCGTAATACGACTGGTCCTCATCGATAAACGAGGTGGATGGCATGTCACAAAGAAAAATCAACTATTCAATAAGTATACAAACATATAGTGGTTTATTGCTATTGAGAAATTCAAATAGTTCATATAGAAACGCTGATAGGAGAGCATTGTGCCTTACAAGGAAGTGGTTGGAGAGAATAAGTAGATTCCTCAAAAAGATCCCCTATTTGATTTTATTAGAAATTAGATTTTTAGTATATATATTTTGGTAAAATTAGTTGAATTGTATGGTTGAAAAGTTAATAAAAATTATCAATTTCATGAAAAGTATAGTTAAAAATGAATTTGATGAAAAATGAACTTTAGAAAATGGAGATCAAACGAATTGGGGTTGAAACTAGTATGATGCCCGTGAAAGAGCCCGTCTAATCGGCTAAACAAAAAATTATTCCAACCATTTGATATCTCCATTCATTTCAAAGATAAAAAGAATGGAAAAGGAAAACCTTGCTTGTGGATTGAAATCAGTGGAATTGGATTAGAATCAAAGAGAATCGGTCAATTCCTCTACAAATTGGTTGATTTTGGGATCATACATCGAGAATCAATATGTTCCAATTCAGTTCTCGATACTGCCTTGGGAACCAAAGATGAATTCGGTTCTTACAAATTTTTCTTTTTGTTTGCACTAAAATGCGTTAGATCTTTGAATACTAGACCTCAAAACTATCTCACATTTAAAATTCCATTTTCCACATGCTTCTTATTTCCTTTAATGAATAACCGAAATTCAAGTCTAAATACTTTTATAAATATTTTAAAAATTCATAATTTTAAGGCAATACAATAGGAAAAATATATTTTTTAATTCAATATTTCATAAGAAGTTAATTTTTTTTTTTTTTTTTGTTTTCAAAGTGGTGGCCATCAAGAATCGTGATCCTGGAAAATTATAAAAAGATAATTAGGCTATTGTTATGTGGATTTTCTTAAAAAATTAATTTTTGATCGATATTTTACTGTTTATGCTGTATTTAATAGTTTATCATTTTTTTCGCTTTTATAAGTCAATCTTGAGCTTTGAAGTTAATTTTCGTTTGTTGCCTTGTTCAATTAATTTTTGTATTGTTAGATTACAATAATGACAAGTGATTTTATGCTCTACTTTTGTCTATTTTCATTTTGACAAGTAATTTTAGACTTTATTTTTTATAATTTTTTAATATAAAGAACCGAACCGAATCAGAACTGGTTGGTTTGATTTCGGTTCGGTTCTATAGTTGGATATGGAAACAATGGTTCCATTTCTAAGTTTCTCATTTGTACTTCGTTCGGTTTAGGAGAAGGCGGTAAAAGAGAAGAATGCAGGTGCAAGTGTGCAACCCAATGATTGGCCTCTATCTATATATGAAAAGGTCATCTACTATAAAAAAGGAAACTTATTAATTCTAGCCGATAGCAAATGACTTTGACACCGTTTATGACAATGGTGCATCTGTTTCTATTCTAACAGCTTAAACTTTCAAATGAGACAGATCAACATGTCTATAAGAGTGTAATGGACCGTTTTGTCGGGAGGGAAAATTAATTATTGTAAAGCATTTTGGTGGCAAAAATTGCATAATGAAGCAAATGTTGCTAGATAATCTCTTTGGTAGCTAGCCATGTTACAGGCTTATTGAGGCTAATTAGACAGACCATTAATGCTACATATAGCATTAGCCATGTTCCATAAGATGCTCCAAGTCCAGGCATTAAAAGAAAATTAAGGATAGATACATAGAAAATACAACAGTTTTTATTTTCCTTTTTGAAGAGAAATAATAGAGCCAAACACAGAGTAAAAAATCATAGTTATAAAAAATTCTTGATTAATTAGCAACCTCACTATTAACTCCATGTTGAGAGGTCGGTGATGGGTGGTTCAGGACATAGTTTGGCGTAAGTTGGAATATCTGGATATCAAAAAAAATAAAAAATAAAATATGTCAGCAAACAAGATTATTTATTACGCCAAATTAGTAAAAATCATTATTAAAAAACAACAATAAATTTACCATACAATTAAAGGTCAAAAAGTGACCAAAACTAATGACGTCGTAATCTTAATGTATTAAAATTTCAATTCCTAACTCCCCAATTTTTTTTAACTGACGTATTAAGTCAAGTCATGCGGTGATTCAAAACTTCATTGACGTAATTAGCCTGCAAGGTGGCAATCAAATAGTAAAAAATTTGACCACTTTTCAGTTCAGCCAAGCGTTTCAAATTTCAACTTCTTGATACTGTTACATTAAAAAAATGCCAAGAATCTGAATCACCCGGTTTTCTTTTTCAACATACTTGCGAAGAAACAATGCAAATCTCCTCAAGTTCAACATCGTTCCCATCAAATTTGTTTCAAGATATCGTTCACGAAGCTTTTTTTTTTTTCCCTGTCTATTACAGCATTGTGTTGCACGAGAACAGCGGAAAATCCTAGGTAACACAGCGTTCTCTTTTTAATTCCACAAAAAGCAGTTCCATTTGTAATGTGCCTTTGATGTTTGACAATATTACTCAAGCAAAATATTTGGCTATGTGCTGGATTCATCCAGCTTTTTTGTTGAACACTTGGTTCGTTTCCTTCATACGACTGCATTCTACTCGTTTGTTGTACCAAGTAGGACTGTATGTTAAAAATTCTTATCAGGTTTATGATGTTTCGTCGGCTTGCATTAGTCCAAAAGTTCAAACAATTTTAATAATCAAATTGTGAAAATATCTCACATGAAGAATTAAAAACCAAGAAATATTCTATTGCTTCCTTCATCCAAAACAAATTACAAATATGTTCAAAACTAAATATAAAAGATTAAACAACAGTACTGAGTAATTTACACAAACTTCCAATTGACATAACTAAATATTGGTTTTCCTGGTACTGGTATGCACTTGATAAGCCAACCAATAGGCCAAGATGCAGCTGAAATTCCTATACAGAACCCCCATTGACTCCAATTCAACCTCTCTGTATCTGCAAACTTCTTCAGAAATTCCACCATTACTACTTGGAGAATTATAGTTATTCCAATGATCCCAATAAACAGCTTGTTCCTGTGTATCCCTTCAAATACATTCTTCTTCTCAAGCTTCCTCGCGTTGAACTCGTTAAACACTTGACAAAGCACGAAAGTGTTAAAAATCAATGTGTTGTTTACCTTTTCACTCACACCAAAGATTGATTCTCCTTTGAACTGTAATGTCAAAAGAACAACTATCTGATACAATGCTTGAGCTAATAAGTTCCTCCACATAACATTGGTGATAAGAGGCTCAGTCCGGCCCACGGGTGGCTTTCCCATGAGCTCCATGCTAGGTTTCTCTGTAGCAAGAGCTAAAGCCCCCAATGTGTCCATTATCAGATTCACCCATAATAACTGGACTGCTGTTAATGGCACCTCACCAGCTGAAACTGCTGCAACAAAGTTGATTGTAAGTGCTGCTACATTCACTGTGAGTTGAAATTGGATGAATTTCTGTATGTTGTTGTAAACACATCTTCCCCATCTTAAAACGGTGACGAGAGAAGCAAAATTGTCGTCCAAAATGATGATATCTGAACTCTCTTTGGCCACTTCCGTGCCTTGAATTCCCATCGAAAGGCCTATATCAGCTTCCTTTAATGCGGGTGCATCATTTGTGCCATCACCCGTTACTGCCACAACATGGCCTTTCTTTTTCAGACATTGCACCATTAGAAGTTTGTCGAAAGGAGATGATCTTGCCATCACACAGATTTTATCGACTTTTTCCATTCTTTCCTCTTCTGTATAGTTGTGAAATTCAACTCCTTCGACCACTAATCCATCATCCATTTCTTCATTCAGCCTGAGTATTCCACATTCGGTGGCTATTGCTTTTGCAGTGAAAATATTATCACCAGTGATCATTTTGACATTTACACCTGCATATTGACAATCTTCCACGGCTTTCTTCACACCTGGTCGACATGGATCTTTCAGGCCGACAAGGCCCAATAGGGTCAATCCATGATCTTGAATTTTTGGTTGTCCAATCGGAATGACATGCTCGACCTCTAGAACTTGCTTATATGCAAATGCGATGCATCGAAGACTACTTGAAGCCATACCTTGTATTATTTGATCGAATTTCATCCTTTCAAAATTATTGAGATGACTCACATTTCCTTCCAAATCATAGTAATGAGAGCACATTGCTAGGATCATTTCAGCAGCTCCTTTCCAGTGTGCGTGAATCGTGTCATCTTCATTCTTCTTCATTAAAATTCCGCTTCTCTTCTTCTCTGAATTGAATGCTTCCACGTGCACAATGCTACAATTTCGCTTGACCTTCTCCAAATCCATATTCAATTCAAGCACAGCCCATGAAAGAATGGCCTTTTCAGTGGGACTACCATAGAATTCAAGCACTGATGCAGTCGACACATAAACACTACCTGTTGTGTTGAGACCGACCCCTTGATGCAGCAATTCGAGAACACCGGTTGGAATTGATACATAGCTTTTCCCTTCGACGCATTCTTTCCCCAGCCAGAACTTAGTTGTCTTCATTTGATTTAAAGTAAGAGTACCTGTTTTGTCAGTACATATGGTAGTGGCAGATCCCATAGTCTCACATGCAGAGAGCCTTCGCACCATAGCTTGGTCGGACATCATCCTTTTCATCGAATAAGCTAGAGTCAGAGTAACTGCCAATGGCAGTCCTTCGGGAATTGCAACAACTACAATAGTTACTGCGGCAGCAATAATTCCCAGAACACCACTGATCACATCATCAACCTTAGTCTTACCAAATCCATTGAACTCTTTATTCCCATTTTCGTCTGTTGTATTGCCTGTAAAGAATCGAACCAATAGCACGACAAGTACTAGGAAAGCTACTGCTAAACCAACCTTACCTATTGATGAAGTCAGCTTGTTTAATCGAGATTGAAGAGGTGTTTGCTCATTTGAGTCTCTGCTAATTGTGCTCATCATTTCTCCCCAAGTTGTGTTCATTCCTACAGAAGTAATAAGCATTCTAGCATATCCATCAGTTACCTTTGTGCCAGAGAACAAGAAAGGATTTCTATCTTGATCGATTTCAACATAATCACTTTCACCTGTCATGCTAGATTCATCCACTTGCAATGAGTGCCCATCTAGAAATAATCCGTCTGCAGGTACTTGATCGCCGATCTTCAGACAAACTATGTCTCCAACAACAATGTCAAATATCGATATTTGTTGCCTCCTTCCATTTCTCACAACTTCAATCAGGATATTATTGCTCACCTTCGAAAGCTTGTCGAATTGCCTGCTTTGCCTGAAGTTGCTGATAGCTGAGACAGAAATAACAAGAAAGACAGCAACAAATATGCTTCCACCATCATACCAACCTTCCTTTGGACCATTCTCTTTGATCCCGAATCCAAGAGAAAGCGTAGCGCAAGCCAATAGAATTAGGATTGTCGGATCCTTAAAAGCTTCAAATATAAAATGGAAGAAACCCATTGTAGGTGGCTTACTGTAAGTATTACTCCCAAACTCCTTCTGTCTGAGAAATATGTCTTCTGTTGCTCCATCAATTCCATGATTCGCATCGGTTTTGAGAGAAACGGCGATACGTTTAGTACCTCCAAGTTGAAAAAGCTCATCATGATTTTTCTCTTTGACAATCTTAAAGAGGATAGTCTGATTAACACTGGAGAAACAGCAGGTATGCTCGCGTGGTTGATCAATACTGATGAGAAAACTGGCAGATGCAGGCAACATAGAAATCTTGTTGTGTTTTGCAAGAATTTCATTGAGGAGAGAAAGCAAGGCCCTTGAACAATTGATTTTTACAAAGGCCAAATGCCATCTCTTTTTATTCAGCAAGCTGATAACAAGGTGGTTTGGAAGATTGTGAACAAGATCCGTGCAATGCAAGTTATCTTGAAAAATTTCAGCCATGAAAATACTAAAACTCTAGAATTCAGTAAAATGGACAACAAACAATTGCAAATCAAAAGCAGAAAAATTTCTAACAATCTGGAATCAACAAGCGTATAAACTCAACTTACAGTAATATGACTGAAATTGCAATGTTTGCGTTGGAGTGTGGCAATGAACGGTTATCTATAAATACTCCTGTTGCCGCGTACAAGTGTATTTCCAGGATGTTTCCAGTGGACGTGTACGAAATTTACGAACAGATTTCGACGAGTTAGTTCAACTGTAAAGATAAGTTTTGATGACAATTTAATTCTTGGAAAATAAGCAAATTAGAATTTCTTCAAAATGAAGGAATATGTTCGTAATTGGCCTGAGATATAAAAATAAATTATAGTAACTCAAATCTTTAATTTTTTTTTTTTATTATATATATTTGGTATATGTTTGGCTAAGTTACCTAATTCTACGCGGTGATTATTTTTTACCAAAGTTGGTGTCAACCTAATTTACCTAATTCTACAGTGCTTTGTCGTTTTGACAGGACAAAGTAGGCTAAAATATTGCTGGCATGATTTTTTTAATGCTGTGAACACAAGATTGCTGCTGCATGAAGTTTTTGTGCCTATAGAATTAATGCATTTCCACATGATTTTAAAGGTTTTTTTTTTTGTTTTTTAACTTCTTTCGAGTCGAGTGCGTGTTGTTGCATAATTTTTAAAGCTCATTCGATACACAACATTAAATAGACTTAATTTGTCATTTCGCCAGGGTTCGTTGGCTTACGTTGTGGCTTTTTTTCAATTATATGATGAACAATAGTTAGATAATTTAATAAAGTTCCTTGAAAATGAAGTCAACAAAATTTAGCATTTAACATAGATTTGTTTTTTTTATTTATTATTCTCAACTCACTTTGACTGCTGTAATACATTTGGTGTTCTAAATTGATTTCTTGAAACGAGAGCAAGTCAAAAGACAAAATCGTTTCGCCAACATTTAATATTCCAAACTTCGCAGCAAAAGATGCAGATTTCTATTGAAGACCGCATTTCTGAGAAATCTCTCAAACCTGGAATTTGATGCCAAAACGAGAGAAGAAGAATGGGAGAAAATATACAGAGTTGACTAATGACCCGAAAAGAAAAGAGTCATGTTATGTATACATAAATGTACACATAGATGTGTACATGATGTGAATAGGGTGTAGCGCACCTATGTGTGTACATAAATGTACACATAAATATGTACATAATGTGAGTAGGGTAGAGCGCACCTATGTGAGTACATAGGTGTACACATAGATGTGTACATAATGTGAATGAAGTGGAAGTGTACACATAGACGTATACATAATGTGAGTGCCTATGTACACATAGATAAATCCAAAAGAAAAATAAATAAAGACTCTTGACTGTTAAAAGTTTCAAGAAAAATGGATAAAGTTACAAGTATATGTTGGGAGATTGCATGGGAATTAATGGGATGATTCCTGTACCTGTACCTGTATGTATTGGAGTTGAGGTCGGTCATATAATAGTAAGAATTTAATGGAGTTTGGTACTTCCTCGTGTCATCTAACAACTAGCTCAAGTTGCCTACCCTTTTTTCTTTTTCTTTTTTTTTTTTTAAAAAAAGTGTAGTTTAAAATTAGGAAAAAGTTATTGGCAATGCTTAGAAAAAATTAGAATAAGTTGGAGTGGAAATTTGACACGAATTTAATAATTAATTAGAAAAATGAAGAAAATACGAGGAGTTTTAAAGGATATGATATATTACCCTATCTTATACTTTACGTGTAGTAAAACATACCGTACTCATCACGGTACAAGTTCTTTCTTACGGGGTAATGTATCAAAATCTCGAAAATAAAGACATTTGCAACTTGGAGAATACGTTAGGAATTTTACGTTCTTGCTGAGAATCTTACAACAGAACCAAAAAAGAAAGAAAAAACACAATGCCCCATACCTAGGGCAAGAATTAAGATTTCAAAATCTCTAAATTTTTATTATATCATTCTGAAAGAAAATCACATTTCACAGCACATAATTAGTATCAAAAATAAGATTTCAAAATCTCTAAATTAGTGAATAAATTTTATTATAATTCTGAAAGAAATAAGTCACATTTACTGCACATAATTGTATCAAAAGGTGACGACAGAAAGCAATAAAACAGAAGAATGCAGTTGCAACCCATTAATTAGCTTATATTAATTTTTTATTTTTTATAAAACATCTACCTTAGACTAGGACACTACTTCTGTGTTGTTTTACAATCAAATTTATGTTCTTACGAAGGTCTCTCTCTTTGTGTCAACGTCTAAAATATTAAAGGTTTAACCCCTCTTTTGTTTAGATAAAAATCATATTTTAATAAGTTTTTATACAAGTTGATGGAATGCGTAGTCGTAAAGTTGTAGAAATTATTAAATTTGTACTTAAAATTAATTATTGATTTTAATTTAAATTTTAATATGCTATATTGAAACAAATTTTGATGCAAGTTGATCGAATCGCAAGAAAACATCATTTGAATTTAGGAAGGAATATGATTCTTGAACATTAAATATTCCAAACTTTTGCAACCAAAATTTATACTTTTTCATCGAATATTGCAAAGTGCATTTGGACGAAATTTCTCTACCTAAAATTTGATGCAGAAAAAGATAGTAGCGGCAGAAATATATTAAGGGCTGGTTTGAGATCGAAAACCTGCTTTTGAATCCCGTTTGGTTAATTTTATAGAATTGGTTTTACCGATTAAAAGAGTTTTTCAAAAAAATTAGTCCAATCTGACTTTCTTTAAAATCACTTATAAACAAGAAATTCTTTTAAAAATTTCTTTTCAAACAAAAATTAAAGTATATTCCTCCAAAAATTCTTCTACAAGAAGCAAAAACAAAAATCATGTCAACGGGCCATAAACCCTTGTTTGATCCTCATTATTTTCAAAATATATTTTTCTTTTTCTTATTTTTAGCGACACGTTTTTCCAATAAGTATAGTGAACCTTTGAGTCCGGATATCGTTTCCACGAAAACTATACTTCAGAATTTAATCAAAATTTTCTAACCCTTATTTGATAAAAGCAAGTAAATAATTACGATAATTGTGATTATTTTTCTTAACTACTTAACTAATTGAAAATATAAAAAGATTGCAAACAACGGTTGATTGAAGATTCAAATATATGATGAATATTAGAGCATAACAATTTCATGTATTGATCATCTAAATTCAAGATTCATAACCTAATGTAGTATTCGATGAAATTCTTCTATTGTATTCAATTTACTCATCTCGAGTTCTCATTGAACCTATTTAACTAATTCAATTATATATATCTATGTGAATTAACCTTAGATAAATGAAAAAC
>CADEPD010039235.1:0-11442 GCA_902829195.1 Fraxinus dipetala | reverse complement strand
TATAATTAATATATAATATATAAACATAAAATATCTGATTTTTGAAAAGTTAAACCTCATATTTGATTTTAGAATTTGATTTTCAAAAGTAGGGTTTGGTGTAATTCCCACTTTATTTTATCACAAAAAGTAAATTCATACATCCGTGTAAGTATACGTATATGTGTAACAATGTATGTGTATATGTAGTGCTTAAGCAGCAGGCAAGCGTTGCATTTTGCGTTCATTCAAGGGTTCAAACAATTAGTAGGGTGCATTTGATTTTGAGCGTGAAATTTGTATGAAAAGAAAATAAATTCTTGACAATTTAATTGCCTACAACTTATTTCTATGAAAATTATAAATTAAATGTATTTGATTGATTTAGTTTTGAACCTATAAAATATTATACTTCTTCATTTTTTATTGGTGGGTAGGCGAGAAATAGGGATATATGAGAAAGAGAGAAAGAGTGGCCGAATTACCTGAAAAATAAAAATCACTCTACTTTAAAGAAAATATTTTCCATATTTTCAAGGAAAATATTGTCACTTATTAAAAGTTGAAAAAAAATTTTATGAAAAAATTGATAATCAAACACCCAAAAGTGGAAATTTTGATGAAAAATGACATTTTCCATTAAAAATAATGTCAATCAAACGCAGCCTCGTTAAAAAACAGATTTCACATGAGAAGGAAAGCGAACTTGAGAGAAGATATGGAATGGTGGAAGAGACATTGAGAAAGAAGCAAAAACAAATGCTAGCAATGGAAGAATACCTCGATCTTGTTGATGGTCACAAGAATCTCGTCGATCTCACCGTCTGCCAACTCAACCAGGTCCTCTGACCCCCCACTCAATACTATTGTTCTAAATTTAAGCAGTTCATTATGAACTTGTCATTTTTGTGCTGTTACTTTATTGAAATTGATTGCGTGTATGAAAATTGCTTCCAAGTTTTTGGTTAATTTGGTTTGTTGCTTTAATTTTTCAGATCTTAGGCATGCATGGCTTCAACAAGAAGCGGTGTCAAAAGGCCTAATTCAATAATTCAAAGATTAAAATCCAATTTCAATTCCGATATTTCTTATTTTCCGAATTTCCTTTTACTTTATATCTGAGAAATCATTTCTATTAATATTGATTGATTGATTAATTTGTTAATTCAAAAGAATTTGATGGAAGTGGTGAGCATAATACAGCTGACGAACCTCAACAGCTCTACCTTACAAGATGACGGCATATTCCCGTGTGGCTGCCTCGCTCTAAAAGAAGTGATAAAGGACCTCAAAGATATCGATTGGAACGAGTGCCATATCACGTCTCTCCACACTCAAAACGCCGCCAATTCGGCCTCCTCCTCCGCCGTTTTAGTGAAGAAGCCGAAGAAGGTTGGAGACGCTACTTCTATGACTAATACTGGTTCTGCCTCCTCCGCCGACACCAACAGCACCGTTTCACTGAAGAATCCTTCCGGTACTTCTGTTGCTGTTGGAAGTACCACTATTAGAGCATGAAGATTGTTTACTGGATTATGATTTCAAAGCGTACAACCCTTTATAGCAAAACCATGAAATTGCAAAATGGTAGGCATTTATTGGGGATCGAAAGTGAATAATGTTAAGAATTTGGTATATTTGAGTCATTGACTGACACATACTAGTGATATTGCATTTTTCTAAAAAAATAAATAAATTGCAAAATAGTATGCATTTCTTGCTAGTATTGTTCAATCCTGTGGCGGATCCAGCACCCAGCGAGGTGGCGTGGCCGTCCATGTTGGATCCACTGGAATTTACATGTTAGAATCGTTGTACGCGGCCCCGCTATTATTGCAGTTGCCTGGCAGGAGGTTTTAGGAAATGAATGAAGCCACATTTTTTTTAACTTGTGGGCTTTTTTGTTTAGGCTTTTCCTTTTTTAAATTAGGCCCATTATCCAGGCCAGACTCTTGATATATTCCAGTTAAGCTGCTACTTTGTGTCTATACGAGTTTTGCAAAAATCAAACAAAGCAAAATAGCCCAATCTTCCTCCGATTGCACAATCGACGCTGAGCCTTCGGCCTGGTGACCAGTGATCTGTCGACGCCGAGCCTCCACCCTCCGCCACTGCCTACTGCGGCCGCCACTGTTTGAACCTCTCATATTTTTTTATGCCATTTTCATTGAGAATGTTTTATGATTTATGAATCCATTATTTATGTTTTATGACAATGGTCTATGAGCCTGCTGCTGAGATTTATGAAGGCTGGTTGTGTGTGTGTTGTATGGTAACGGCCTATTTTTTTCCCTCTTTATAGTGTTTTGACTGATTTTATTTCTTTATTATTGAATTTCTTTTTGTTCCTATTGCTACTGATCTTTTTGGTGACCAGTATTCACTTTGTATAGGAAGGATATTCTTGACATTACAATTGGATTACATCTGAAGCCATTGTTTTTGGATACATTTCAAGTATGTTATGTGTTTTGCTTTCTCTAGTTTTATTATATACTTTGTCTATTGGTTGATAGACTGATTTCATACATTATGAATGGATGTATTCTTATCATTAGTTTGACTTGTCAATGCTAAACTATGTTCTTTTGTTTTTGGTTCTTTAGGTTGCATATGGCGCAAACGGTAGTTATAGACAAATTATACTCATCAACAAGTACCTGACCTCAGGTGCCCCCCCAATAGGAGGCCGTCATGTGGCCATTCAGTCACCCCCTATGTCAGCCGCTATGGTAAAGTAACAAAACTCATCCGTAAATCCGCCACTGGTTCAATCCATGTGATTTTCTTTCTATAATTTCTCAATGTTGTTGCAAAAATATTTAGTTGCTTTTAATGTTTCGTTAAAATACCAATGAGCTAAACTTCACACAGCAATCCTAAATTTTGTTCTTGTTATTGTTGCACTAGTTATGAAATCAAATTGACAATTCAAATTCGAATAAGAGAATGCGAAAACAATAAGCATTAAAATAATTGACCTTATTTAATTGTTTGAATAATATCTGAAAAAAAATAAATGTACGATTACGTATTTCATTTGAAAAAGAATTATTAATCAAACAAATCATTCACCTCGCAAGTTTTCAATTAATATAATGAATCTACGAAAATTAATAACAAATAATAAAAAAATAAAAATAAAAAATTACTGTGAGACTGTGTTGTAGTAGTGGTGGTAGTAGTAAACATTGCACACATAGAAATAGAAATCTGTAAATGTGCGTGTCTACAGAAATTCTCTTCTAGCGGCGTACCCATTCTGCGAGCGGCGGATATTCTGCTGGCGTTTCTTGTATATAATAGTACCGATACCAAAAACGCATGCAAACACGATTACTCCGAGTGCAATCCCTGCCTTATGCCCGCTTTTCATCCCGCCAGACGAATCGTGCGACTCCAAGTTACCGAAATCGGCTTGGTTCGCGTGATTCACATCGCTCGAAATCTCCGATGCCGGCGCCGGTGAAGGAGACGGAGTGTTCTCGCCTGTAGCCGGAGATGGTGCAGTGGAGAAATCTGGCGGCGGAGGTGCTGGTGGAGAAGAATCTGCTACGGAAGGGGATATCAAGGGAGTAGCGGGAGACTGGGAGAATTCGTCACCGGGCAGTTGCGGGGAAGGGGAAGGGGAAGGAGAATATTCCGGCGGATCTACGGCGACTACTGATTGTACAGTGAAAATGACGGTGAAAAGGAGAGTTAAAGAGAGAATTTGAATGTAATTTCCGAATGAAGCGGCCATTAGAACGAATTTTAAAATGATTTTTGAATATCCAAAACCAAATAGAAGAGAATGAAATGGAGTTATCCCCAAAAATTGAGAGAGTGTGAAGAGATTACAATGGCGGTTGAAAAATAGTAGGAGAGGATATAGGGGAATTCTATGAAGTAGAGATAGAGGCGTATGAAACGGAGGGAACTTCTCAAGGAATTTGAATTTGAGTTAAATACTTTAATTAATTCAATTTTTTTTTAATGTGTGATACAATTATGAATCCGAAGGAAGAAATAGTCCAGAAAACTTTATATTTCTACTGGTTCGAACTTCTAATATTATTCATAGTGAAAATTATCGGTAATCATCATACGTGACATACATATGTCATTTTGTTATTTGATGCATAATGTAATAAAAAATTATCATGTTAATGCATTAAATAACAAACTATCATATTTATGACACATATAACGACTACCGATAGTTTTCACTGTGAATAACATTATGCGATTTACTTAAATGACGACAAACCTGCTATTATTTGAGTGGTGAATTTAAGAAAAAAATCAAAATTAATAATTAATTTTGATCACATTTTTCGTGGAATCCACAATTGTTGAACCACATATATTCATCAACTTTTATAGAATTTACTAAAACTCTAATTTTAAGTTACACTTAGCAGTGGCTAAATCTATCCATTCTTTGACTTAAAAAAATAAAAGAATAATTGGCCACCCTTCTATACTCAGAATTTTTGTTTGCATTGATAATTTTTGAAATCAAGTTGATGAGGCAGTAAACAAATCAAAATTTTCCATTCTGAGATCTTCACGCCATTAGCCAACCTGTCATCCCTTTTGCTGCTTGGTAATTGATATGATCATGTTCCTCCAAATATTGCAAGGTAATGGTGATACAAACACGAATGGTTCCTATCGAAAATGGTAGTTAAATGTCATAAAAGGTTTACTATATTCACATAAGACACAAGTTGATTTTCAAATGAAATAGTTGAAACTCGATCTTAGCCGAGTTAGGGAATTGTTGGGGAGCAACAATGTTACTATTAGACTCATAGGTTAGGTCATTCAAATGATGTTGATCGAATGTCAAATCATCATTGAAATATTAATTAATTTTCAAATGAAATGGTTGAAACTCGAATCTAATATATCAATTTCTTTGTCAACAAGGTTTGTTAGTTCATGCATTCTTCAACTACTACTCATTGGCAGGGTTAAGAGAATTCTTAGTGTGGTAAAATGATTCCTTACAATTAGATATAAGTTAAACTCTAAATCAAATCAAAGAAATCGAATTAAACTATTGAAAATTGCAAGAATAACACTTTCCAATCGAAAAATCACGTTCAGAATCAACAAAGGATTAACGGGGCTCAGATTTAACTAACACAAGGCAACAAGGTAACACCACACACGATTGGACCCAAGAATCTCACTAGAATCACGAAGAAATCAGCCACAGAACCAACCAAGAAACCGGCCAGGGAGCTAACGCACAAAGGGGCCAAAAAAAGGAGAAACCAAGGCATAAACGGGGGCTGTCGGGGTCGCTCAGGTCGGCAACAGACGTCTGTAGCAGCAGAGCAAGCGCGAGTAGAAAGCACAAAGAATTACAGACGAGCAGTCGCGCAGCCAAGAAGAAAAAGAGGTAGTCGTTTGTAATGTAAGTAATGTCTCTCATAGTGGACAAAGTCCACTCATATAAGTGGAAATTAGGGTGGGTTAATATTTGTGCCAAGTAAATATAAATGAGTTGAGCCCTAATCGCACCTAATTACCACATATGAGATTCTCAATTCGTCTCGATTCCGTGGGCCACCAATTGTAACATTGGGTCAATCGATATGTAATATTCAATAATGAACTCAAGGCCTATGAATTAATCCAACTGGATTTATCATCATCGTCCCGAATCTAACAGTTCAAAATTTTGATTCGTGATATAACTCTTGGTAGAGATCGCAATTTAGTGCAGGTTGTACATTGTAGTGAAATGTCCGGTATTATATATCTAATTTATCCTCGCTACTAAATTTGCCTAAACCATGTTATTAGAAGGTAAATTTGAAAAAAAAAAAAAGTACTTGGTCATCCAAGCTACATAAATAGGGTATATTGTGGTCTTCACATGTAAATATGGGAAGAGATTTTGAATTATGAAAATTACTAATTGTGCTCTTGAAATAGTGAGTGTTGTTAAACAATAATTGTGTCGTTGAATTTTTCCAGTGTACATAGCTTCATAGAAAAATGAAGAGTCCATCATCTCCATATCAAAAAGCCCACCACAATTCCTGCTAAAAATAGAATAGATGGCAGTATAGGTTTTGCGACTGATGACTTTAATACACTGGTGTGCTGAGAATTAAAAGCTCTAATTCTATACAACCAACAATAAAAAAATAAAGACACAAAAGAATATGCAAGATTTATAAAGATTCATCTTAATGTGAGAATAGTTCTCGTTTGTCGCTTCAGTAATTCACCATGATTAAAAAAAATTACAAAAGAAAAAATCATGTAGCATATTTTCTCTAATCTCTCTCTTTTTTAATGGTGATACAAAACCCTAATGACGACTCACTTATTTGTAAGACAAACCTAACAGAGATAAATTTGTGTAATGGTACTGCATATCGACAATAATTAGGATCCACAACTTAAGAATGGTAACCTCCATGCATAGAGTGTTGGGTTGTGTCCGTATAGTATACTTTGCTTTGGTATAATAATAATTTATAATGAATAAATATTGGTTTTATTTATTTATTATTGAACATGTGAATTAAAGTGTCTATGATCACTTGAAATAATATAAGTTCAGTACTTGCGTGAGAAGTACAGTGTGACACAATTTATATTTTGATCATTAATAATTTGTTAACAACCAATGTATAATAGTTGGCACATTGTATTGGAATGTTGTAGTATTGATCAATTCACTATTCGAATTTGTGATTTGTTCTTATCACAAAAATAGTTAAAGGTGACACTAGTACACTTGGGGTGTATTGAATGGAGCACGTGTCGAGTTTAATTATATAGCATGACCGTGTGTAGAATTAAATCACTTTGATTTACCAATGGGTGAGATCAATTTGATTGGTCAAATATCTCTATGAGTTGGAAACTTGAGAATGAAGGAAATAGAAAACATGAATTCGTATAGAGAACCGTCACTTTGAAAAATGGCTAAAGTGACTACTTAAGTATTTTCTGTTAAACGGTTAAAATCTGAACTCAGTGTTTAGCGATGACTAAATTTCGATATTTGTGATTTATTCACATGACCGTTGAAGAAAATATTACATAAGTTAATGAGTATAATTAGAGGGACAAAATGATCATTTATGCTCGTACCTAAATATCGAATCTTGGACGGGGTTAAAATACATATACGACGGGTCAGAGGAAAGTATTACAAATTTATTGAATTCTGTTATGTTATATATTTCGAGAGTGCAATATTTTGCCTTTAGTGAAAAAAATAAAGACTAATAATTAGATTGAGTGGTCTATAGTCGACTAGATAAGATCTAATTACTGTAATTATAATAGTTTTGAACTTAATTATAATTACAATAAAGTTTTGTACTTGTTTGTAATTGTTATAAAATTCGTAAACTTAATTATACTTGTAATTGAAGTTCTAGAACTAATTAAATGTAAAATATTTGAATGTTGAATTTAATTAAAATTCCTATTTGGATTTTAATTAAAATTTCTATTTGAATGTGAAATTCTTATTGTACATGGATTGTAACATCTTTATCTCTATAAATAGAGACTAGTTGAATCTAGAAAACCTAGAATAATCATAATAAATAATTCCATAATGTTCAAATTTGGAGGAAAAAAAAGGTGCCCACCATCAGTGTAGTCTTGACTTTTGAGAATATCATAGAAGATTTGAAAGTTTGGAGTATCAAGTTCTTGTAATTAAAAAGGCTGGAAGCTCGTGGTCCAAAAAGTTGAAAGTTCGTGATTCAAAATTAGTTCAAGAATTAACCATCGAATTTAGGTAAATATTTGAATCCCTAATTCTTGATATAACATACACATGAACATCTAGACGATCTTATTTAATAAATTAAAGAAAATTTTAATTTCTGGATAATTTCGCTTCTACTTTCCAACAACTGGTATCAAAACAATCTATATCGTTCATGTGCTTGTTATTTTTGAATATTGATTGCATGTTCTAGTCGGGTTATGTCTAGGAATATTTTACTATACTTGATTGAATAATTGGATTATTTTGAACTGTGAACTAATTATTTGTGGCCAATTCTTGATTGTAATCGTTATTTCCAGTTTATAACAAGATAGGTGGATTACAACTCCATCGTGTTAATTTAATTTTCGTTTCAATTAGATTCAAATTTGTGAGCGTACGAGACATAAGAATTATGTAATCCTTGTAATTGTTGAATCTTGTAAATTGATTGAAAATTTGAAGATAGATATATATATTTTTCTACCGACAGCAACTTGCTGCGTTTGGCACATCAAACTGGTGGGCCAAACGCAGCAGAAACTGCTATTGCTGCCCGGGCAGCAATTTACTGCATTTGATGTCGCGGATTTTTCGACTTTGATTTAGGTCTGTTTATGTAAGGACTGGGTTAGATTTGGATATGTCGAGTTCAAAATTAATTAATTTTTTTAGGTACGGTGGCAGAGTCATATTACTGTTTGGGTTGCTACTGTTAGATTCTTGAAGATTGGTTGGACTGAAGATTTAGATTAAATATTGGGTTTGAGTCCAATTAGTTTTAAGTTTAATTCTTGAGTGTTTTTGGACCACAGATAATTGTTAATTTATTGTTTTATGAATGCTTTTAAATTATTGTTTGAAATATTATCATTCTAGACATCATGATATATATATTTGTTTATGACATTGATTGTGATACTATGAATAGGATGCATATTATTTAACATCGATTTTTCCTAGATTAATTTCTTTTGGATGGAAAAATTGTAATAATTGAATTGTATGTTACTTTAATTAATGTGAACAGCTGGTAATTATTTAAATTAAAATCCATTATTTTAAAAATATTGAGTGTGAGAAGGTGTTTATTTAAATAAAAACATGTGGTCTCATTTGGTCAATCTATAAGTAAAGTAACATGTTTGTCTCATGGTAATGCAACAGACTTCCTATAGGAAGGTCGCGTCGCGTAGTTCAAATTATTTGATTGGATTTCTTTATGATAAGATCGCCTGGATATAATATAATTTGTGATCATCCTATAGATGGAGAAATTATTTTCAAATATCTAGATATTGAAACAAAGGTTATTCACTCAAATCGAAATTGTTTATGAACCTCCTATAGAGGCTTTCGTTTATAATTTTGGTGACCAAATAAAACGATACTAGACTTACATAGAAGTTTGTCTAGTGGAAGAGTCCCAACTTGATCAATGGACATAAAGGACATGTTGGATCATAAAGATCAAGTAGTCCTTGCATTATTTTAGTTAGATGGATATACATGTGCATTCATGCATCATATGTTAAATTATTTTTCGCTACTCATTTTTAATATGCAATGGATGGTTATTTTTTTGCGAAATATCACTTGGCTAATTTTTTTCATTGTTCTAAGATAAAACCAACTAATCAGGAAAAATAATGTGGATTGGAAACGTAATTTGATGTTTACGCTCAATGTGGAAAAACTTAATTTTATGATTGAGGGATGTCATGATGAACCTACTAAGACCATATGACAAGTCCAAAAGCCTGGATATGTTGAGTGGGAGACTGCAGACAAGATGGCTTGCTATTACATTTAGAATTTGATGCCAAACGTGTTACAACAAAAGGTTTGAAGTCATAGTTCCTCTCATGTTTGAAGTCATAGTTCCTCTCATGACATACTACAGACCCTTCAGGACATATTTGGTCATCGAAGTATGAAGGCTCTTTTGAAGCCATTTGTACCTTATAGAACATCCGCATAAAAGCCAGAATGCTTGTGAAGTTTCATAGTTTGATTATGATTGCACACTTCAAACGTGGTTGAAAGTCTAGATGCAACCATCTATCAAGGAGACGCAGTTTGATGTGGTATTGAATTCTTTATTTGATATGCTTTCATAATTCACTGTGGACTATCGTTTACATAAGATGAAGATGCCATTAACTGAGTTGATGATAGAGTTGTAATGTGGAAAGTAGTCTTAAGAGTACAATGGCGATACTCATGTATCATTTGGTGGTTCCTCTAGTCCCAAGCCAAAAAACATATTTGGAAAGAAGAGGAAGAAAGCTAACAAGAAACATAAGAGGAACTAAGGCCCAAAGTACATGGAAAGCCTTTGGAGAATACCATAGAAGACTTGGAGGTTTGGAGCATCAAGTTATTGGAATTAAAAAGGCTTGGAGCTCGTGATTCTAAAAGTTGGAAGTTCGTGATTCAAAATTAATTCAAGAATTAATTATCGAATTTAAGTAAATCGAATTCCTAATTATTGATATAACATACATGTGAACATTTAGACGGTCTTGTTTATTGAATTAAAGAAATTTTTAATTTCAGGATAATTCATCTTCCGTATTCCAACATAGAGTTCAGCTTCTTACTATTCACTATCTTCAAGCTATTTTTATATTTGAGGAAATTTTATAAGATGGAACAAGTTGGCCTTTTTTATGTTGATACTCCCTTGTGATCAATTACTTCATATTGTGCCTATAATCTAGTATTTTCTTCAACAAATTGGTATTGGAGTAATCTAATATCCTCTTCGTTTCCAACAGGCTTCTTGACTGAAATGTAGGTATTAGTACTACCAGAAAGTGTTTCTTTTTATAACTAAACATCCATAAATTATAACAGTTTTCTCACTTCTGTAGATTCATAACTGAATGGACCTAGGGTAGATAGATGACTAACTCCATAAATACAATCTAATGATTCAAACCAAATAAAGTGAGCAAGAAGTTGATTAGCTGCAATAGACACTCCATGCCTCTGGCTGCTCGGGATTAGCTCGGTGCAACTTAGGACCACAACATAGTAAAATCCCCATCATTACGAGACTCGTGAACCAAAAACTGAATGGAATCCCAGCAAGACAACTGGTGTTTAATCGATTCCCGCCTGATACTACGCTTTCATGCGCCGGAGTAGATTTCACCGTTGCAGCAACAACCAATGACGAGCAATCTGATGAATGACACGGGGGGCTCAGGCTCGGCTGTTGCGTGTTTTGAGGGTGGAAAAATGCGTATGATTGTGGCGAGAGGGCCATGGGACTCTCATTCTTGAGCCCGTGAGCTCGATCCTCAGCTATAGTAATGGAGAGCAATGAAAGAATGACAAAGAGTACGAAATTAGTCATTTTGGGGGAGTTAAGGTTTCTGGGTTCGCAAACTCTTAACGTATTGAGCGTGAATACGGTTGTGGAGACATGGGCTTGCTTTTATAGGGTGTAATGTAGTTTGTTTGCTTGAATTTGAATCTCTGTCCATAGGGTGGCTTCAAAGGAAGGGAGTTAATGAATATCAAATAATTAACAAAATATGAGGTCATATAAATCCTGAGTAAAAGAATAATAGAGAACAGAGAACAGGAATAAAATATGCATGTACCATGGTTTGTGACAAATTGATTCGATCGAGTAGAGAATAGTAAAGGGTCGAGTTGATCTTTTTTAAAAATGTCATGATTGATATGTTTGATTTAGATAAAAATCATATTTT
>CADEPD010039222.1:0-15541 GCA_902829195.1 Fraxinus dipetala | reverse complement strand
AAAATTATAAAGTTACCATTTTACCCTTACCTTATTTGGTCAAAATTATTAAAATTTTAATTTTTAAGGTCAATTAACGGTTTTTTGAGTCAGATTGACGAAACCGTCAATCTGGACTTGAGTTGTGAATTTTTAAAGGTTTGGTACCTACGGTGGCATAGATGAAAAAGGAAAAATAGGCCTAATACTCTAATAATTGAACCAATTAGATTAATATCCTAAATTAATTAAACACCACATAAATCCCCATATTAATTACGCGCTAAACTAAAACAAATCCCCATAACTCCAAAATCTCCCACCCACTGAATACAGAGTCAACAAACACCGTTGTGCGCCATGTCGACCGCCTCCGCCACCGTTTGTCGTCCATCTTTTTCAGCTCTGGACTTGTGGTGATTCTATTGCTAGTCACAACTGTTTTCTTCTTGATTTTTGTAGTTCCATCCACTCTTTCTTTCAGTGCTCAGATCTTTAGACCAAACAATGTTAAGAAAAGTTGGGATTCTTTGAACATAGAACTGGTTCTTGCTGCTGTAGTGTTCGAATTTCTTAGCAGAAACAAGAATGGAGATAGACACTGTGATGAATATCCAACTTCATCGGTTAAACAAAATGAAACCCAAAAATCAAATCCATCAATCCGACATTAGTGGTATGATTATTCTACAAATGAAACCCAGAAATCAAATCCATCTCAATGGTGTGATCAATATTCATCAGATAATGAACATAAGTTCTACAAAAGTTTCACCATGAGGAGGACTAGTAGTTCTTACCTAGATCTACGTGAATTTTCATCAAATTGGAGTTATGAAGATGAATGCCGTCGATTCTATGTTGATACTTATAGAGTTTCCGATTCGAGCCAGCTTCATCGTCGCCATCGGAGCTTAGAAGAAATTGATCGAGAAAAAGAGCAGAACACGAAGAATATTTATGTTGATACATTTGTAAGGCGTCCAAAGGAGGTTTCAAATACTCTGCCTCTTCTAGCAATGACGTCGCTGTACCCAGCTCAGAAATTGAATTTTGTAGAAAAGCCAAAGAGAACATATGAAAGCGTTGAGCGTAAAAAAGAAAGATCGAAAGTGGAGAGAAAAAATATTTGTCACTTTTTTAAATTTTGTCACTTTTTTTTTTCTTTTTGTGTTTATCACTTTTTTCAATCACATTCTTGATTTCTATCACTTTTTTAATAACAAATACCAATTTTTAATAAAAAGTGACATTGTATATCATTTTTTAATAAAAAAAGTTACACTTAACAATGTCCAAATAAGCAAGCCCAAACCCAAGCCCAAGCGCAAAAAGAGAAAGTTTGAAACCCATTCAATTCCTCGAATCCAAACCTATTCGTCATCTCCTCTCTCTGTCTCTAGCTCATCTCTGACGATTCTCATAGTCTCTACACTCTCTACTTCGCCCACACGGTATACCAGCCTCAATTTCTGGGAATCTGCTTCTTCATTGTTCTAAGATAGGCTCTTGTAAGCTCTATTTCTTATCCATTGGTTTTTTTTTTTTTGTGTGTGAACGTGGTTTTGAATTTTGAGTCTTTGATGAAAGGTTTGGGATGATGTACCGGAATTAAATTCCAGTATATGGTTTTTTCTGAATTATGTTCTACAGAATTTTAAACTCCTTTCTATTTATGTTTTCCTGTGTTCTAAATTTCTCACCTGCTATATGTAAATTATATGCTTCCTGAAATTATATTGACTATTTTGGAGTGGAAAGCTGAAGCTAACTAATGACATGTAGGTTATTCATTTTTGTATTGAGATGACCTCGGACAAACATCATATAAATGGTGAAATTGCATCCCTTTCCTTTGGAATTTGAAACTAAACTCTTGGACGAGCTTGTTTGTATATGCTTAAAAATCTCTTTCTATGTGAATTGGTTTATACTTGCCCAATATTTATGCTTGTGCACGCGGTTAAACAATAAAGTGAAAGAGACTTTCTTAAATTTCATCCCCTGCCTCCTTAATTCTCAGACCTGCCCTAGTGGTGCGAAGATGGTTAATTATAATGCAAATTATGATCAAAATAGAAGAAAATATGTATAATTATGACAAGTATTTATTTATTTTTAATTTCATTGGCAGTGCGAAGATTTATATTATACTCATTCCATTTTTTTTATGTTTAGAGATTAGCATTTCTCAGATTTATATTAAAAGCTTAAAGTTTTTGATTTAATGTTTTGGAATGATTTAATTGGATGTTATGAAATCTTAAATTTTATTAAAGTTTATAGCTTCAATTAAAAATTTTCGCTTTATGTATAATTGTGAAATGATGTCGGTAAACACCTCAAAATTTAAGACAATAAAATTTTGGGGCCTTACAAATCTCTTCTGTGATTTCGTGTTGTTTCTTTTTGGTATTTGGAATCTTGTGATAAAAGATGCTTTGTGCAACCTATTGTGTCTTAAATTTTGGGGCCTTACAAATCTCGTGTGATTTCGTGTTGTTTCTTTTTGGTATTTGGAATCTTGTGATAAAAGATGCTTTGTGCAACCTATTTACTATTTCACCTTTGCTTTTCTGTTTTGTAACCTGATACATGTGTTCTTTCCCGAGGAAGCGAAGGTTGGTGTTAAGACAATGAAGACTTATACCAATCGTATGAAAGATGATGATGTTCATCGAGCAATCTTAGTTGTTCAGCATAATTGAACTCCTTTTGCTCGGACCTGTATAAGTGAAATATCTACAAAATTTCACTTGGAGGTTTTCCTGGTGATTATTGATACTTTCTTCACATTATAGATTTTCTATTAATATCTGAGGAAATTTTTTGAGTAGGATGGAGATATCATGTGCAAGTTTTCTTATAGTTATTGTACATATAGGTTTATAGAAAACATAGTCCCTAACCAATTTTTTTGATAGAAGTCGTCCCCAACTATTTTTATGTGACCTTAGTACCAATAGACATAATCTGTCCATTTGACAATTAAAGGTTCCAATTTTCTGCAGAAAAGATGATTGTATCCTTACTTTTAGTTAAGGGGAAGAGAAATTCTATCTGCTAAATGAATGGAACAGGTAGATTCATCAATCCCTCAAAATCAATCTAAATGTGAACATGGATTGAATAGAATTAATACAGAGTTCCACTCACATTATTATTTGACTTTGATTTATCGCGGGCATAGCTTTTCTTGGGATATATCTCTTCGTTGGATCTGGCGTTGTGGTGGTGCTGGGGCTCTTTTTGGTGGATGGGGGGAGGAAAAGGGACGTGGGAGGCTGAAGGAAAGGTGACAAAATAGATTGAAGAAAATGGAGCCTGCAGGTCCTCGAGAAGAGGAAGCTGCCGGCGGTGGGTGGGGGCCGTTGACGGAGAGAATGAAAGTGAATTTGTTCTGTCTCTTTTTTTTTTTTTTCTGCAGAATGTCTGACCATCTAATAGTCAAATAGATAGTTACTGGGACTGATGACTCAATGAAATAGATAGGTCGAGGATTACGATGCTACAAACACTATAGGTTGGGGACTCGAGCTGCAAACTGAGAATCCTTTCACTTGTTCTATGGAAACACAGGTTTGTGAATGACGCTCATTCTTCTTACATCTTTAATGTTTATTTTTAGTGAGCCGAGAATTGGCCCAATTTCTTTTGAGCTTTCATTGTGAATCTAGGCTTGGACTTACATATTTGGCTAAAGCTTAAAAAGTTTAGTCTGAGTAAATGAGCAAGTTTCAAAATAAGTTATTTTATTTTGTTGGTCAAGAGAAGGAAATAACGGCCTGTTTGGCTAAGCTTTTAAGCAGCCTTTTACATGCTTATTTGGGCAGGGCTTACGGCTTAAAAAAGCAAAAAAAGGAGTAACTTCAAAACTTAGCCAAATATGTTGCAAGTTACTTTATTTTGACACTAAGATAAAAGTTATGTTCAAATAAGTAAGTTATTTACTTAAAATAAAGTTATCCGACATGTTTGGATACTATTAAATTCTACATTTTTTTAAAGCTTAGCTAAACATGCCCTGTAATGGATAAGTTATTTCAAACTTGAGCATGTTGGCTAGGCTAAGCTTAAAAAGTTTGCTTGTTCAAAATTGCTTATTTTTATAGTAATGCAAGAGTTCCTTTCAGAATAAGTAACTTTTCCTTAAAAAGAGAAGTAAGTTATCAAAACATGCTACTTATTTATAAGCTTAGCCAAACATGCTTCAATTGTCCATCAGTGTCCTATATTCATGGTTTTTTCAGTATCCCGGCATTTTATTATACACATTCACAATTTGGTTTCCCTTGCTATTTTATTGTGATGCTGACAAGTAGTTAATTTTGCTTTCAGCTACCCCGCATTCAGGTAACCGACCCAATTGCAAGATATTACGGTAGGAAGCGTGGACACGTCGTGAAAATTATCCGACCAAGTGAAACTGCTGGGAGTTATGTAACTTACCGATAATGGTTTAAATCTTTTAGCTTTGTAGGTTGTTAGTTGTTCCGAAGAATTAAGGGCATGCTTCAAGGTGGAATGCAAATATTAAACGAAGGAATAAAATGTTAAAATTTCATCTCTTGTACCATTTAGCATGATCCAGGACTACGTACCCCAAATAAGTCACGTTGTTGAAAAAGGCTTAACTTCATATTTTGAGACAAACTAGGAATACTTTTGGTGTTTTGCGAAGTAAGATTCAATTGAAAGTAATATATTAAAATTATGAAATTATACTCATAATTAAGTATGAATAGTCTAAAAATTAGTGATTTAAGCCGAAATCCTTCGATGTTGTGAGAAATTCGGGCTCAGTAAAACCAAATGAACACCAACTAAAGCTAATTTGATCCAAAATTTATACAATTGGTTGTCTCAAGTTTTTAACCCACAAAGGATCCAACAATGGTGATTAACTTGCACCCACAAAGGAGGAGAAATAGAGAAAGCAATTGGAACCTCAAGGAAGAACCAAAGAGGGCCACACTCGGTGTTTTTCTCTCTACGCCAATGGTAACACAGCCACTGAAAAGGGTAAAAGGAATGGATATTTAGAATAGTGATTAAGTCACCTCCAAATGGCCCAAGTCAAGTGCAAGTTGTCCAACTTACCAAATAAATGGGCTAACAATTCAAAGACTAAACCAACCACAACTTGGGTTAAATTTCACATGGGCCATCCAAAAGTGTTGGACCATGAACAACTTAATTAAGCACTTATTTGATACCAATTATTTTCAAAATACATTTTTCTTTATTTTCTTTTTAACCACACATTTTTCGTTAAAATAATATGACATGTTAATCCAAAACATTTTGATGTGAACCCAATCAAGAATCGATCTTGGGAACCCACGAACAAGATGAAACAAACCCAAGAAAGCTAGAAATCACGTCCCGTAAAGATCAACGGACCCGTTCGACCAGTACCAAGAATCGATATTACTCGTAAGAAATCCGACCCGTTGATTACCCGGAACAAGAACCGTGAAGTGAAAACGCTACAAAAGGATTGCGAGACCTTTTGATACGTTCAAGTTAGAATTTTAAGCTACCAAAAATATAGAGGAATTAAACTCTCAAATAATTAAATTCTCTCAAAAATAATTATCAAAGTCTTCTTCCTCACTTTTACTCATGTCTCCTTTTTTTTTTTTTTGCAAGTAATTAAATAACATAAATTAAACGAAAATGAATAACAAAAGGAAAATATTTTACCTCACGTGTTTACACTTGTGTATCACTCGAATTTGACTTTTACCTGATATTGAACTCACAACTCTTGCCTTTTTCCGCTCGTCCTCATTTTTCAATGACTCGAGAAATAATCGATCTCAATCAAACGGAACACAATTCCCGCAGCGAACACCACCACAAGTACAAGTTTTCGGATAATCAACAAATTTGCACGGATTGAGGTAATGGACTCAATTTTCAAGAAAAGAAAATAAAATGACTTAAAATCAAGAACAATAAAACTGAATTTTTTTTACTCAAACAAAAATTAATCAACAAAAATTAAAAGGATGGATAACCTGAATTCTAGAGTCAAGCTCTGATGCTAACTGATGTGAATATAACCAAGAATCGATCTTGGGAATCCACGAACAAAATGGAACAAACCCAAGAAAGCTAATCACGTCGTGCAAAAATCAACCGGACCTGTTGTTCAACCCGTACCAAGAACCGAGATTACACGTAAGAAATTCGACTCGTTGATTACCAGGAAGAAGAACCGTTAAGTGGAAACAACACAAAAGGATTGCGGGACCTTTTAATAAGTTCAAGTTAGAACTTTAAACTACAAAAAAATAGAGGAACAAAACTCTCAAATAATTGAATTCTCTGAAAAATAATTATCAAAGTCTTTTAATTACAAGGAATAATAAGAACCCGTTTATATGAAAACCCTAAAAACCCTAAAAATCTAGATAAAGATGGAAATAAGATTTTAAAATTACAAAAAATATTAAGGAAGTAGAATTCTATGAAAACTAGGAAGTTTCCAAAATTTCTGAAATTCTATAGAACAATCACATTTCTACCTTGGGGCCCTATAAGTAGTCATGCGATCACATGGCTTATATAACTCGCTTCCAACTTTCGCCTCTTGATTTCGAGCAGTTCAAGCGCATTTCGGCCCTCGACTCCAACATGGAATTTGACCGTAAGCTGGTTAACTTCAATATTTTGTACTTCGTTGCCCAACTAAATGATTGCATGACTTCTTTGCCTAAATTCGATCTCGAACTGTCCGTATCTTCGTCTCAATGCTCATCGAATCTTCGTCCGCTTGATGCCTTTTCCGGGTCACATCACATTGTCTTATTTTTTAACCACACTATATATTCTCCATTAATCTACCATTCCAAAATGTATTCTTATCCAAAAAAAATGGGCTTAAACAGGCTCTAAGTTGCTTTAAATGGCCAAAGTTCTTTTCAGATTGAGTTAATCACTATGGTGTCGATATAATTATGACATTTATCGGTTGATATAATTATGGCGAGTACATGATCGAATTAATCCAATTTTGTAAGAATAAGGTTTTGATTCTATCAGCCTTTGAAGGTGCCTCAATTGCATACAATATTGTACTTCGACGTGACTTTCAAAGTTGTACAAGTGAATTCAAAGAGACTCTAATTGTCAAAGGATATTAGGAACAACTTAACTAGAGATGACAATGGGTCGAGCCGAGCCGGTTTAGCCCGTATAAGCACGAGCTCGTGGGTCAAGCTTGTGGTTGGTGAGCTGAGCCGAGCTCGCCTAATTTTTTTTTAAAACTATACGTAGACTTTAAATAAATAAAAAATTGAACAAACCGCTCGTAAAAAACGAGCCGAGCCTGCTCGTCGGCCTGCTCGCCTCGTGCTCGTCTTTTTGATGAGCCCGAGCGGCTCGTGATTCGTTTTTGACGAGACGAGCGGTCGAGCCGATGAGTCGCTCGACTCGGCTGCCACCACTACACTTAACATCCATCCTATATACACATGTCTATTTGGTATATGTGTGTTCATTTTTCAATATGCTCTCGTTTGATAGAAATTAAAATTAAAATTGTAATATAAGTCAACAATTAATTTTAATCACATATTTTATAAATCTCACAATTTTTCAACAACGCATTTTATCAATTTTTATCAAAATATTATTGAATCACTGTCTCTATTTGTATAAACTCCGCCCAAAGTGTTTGTCCATCGCATCAGTTCTTACACTAACAGAAAATGAGATCATCACTAGCAGAAATTGGCTGTGGATCATATGATCATCAAATTCACCACCCTCATCAAAAGTTCATTTTCTTGCCAACTTTATGCAAAATATCCATCAAAGACGTTAAAACAAATCACTCAAAAAATCCATCTTCGTCATTCTTGAATGACCCTTCATCCCCTAAAGTCACCTGCCTAGGCCAAGTTAAGAGAAACAACAAAATCATTGCTTATCCCACCACCACTGCCGCCTCCAAGACCACCGCCAACCACCATAACACCACCAAACACACCCAAGTGAAAAGCTTCCTTTCTAATAAAAACCTCATGCCAGCCACCACTAGTGGAGGTACAAGAAGGCACAACATCAAGGATGTTCACAAGAAAGTCAATATCAATGAACTTGACCCGCCGTTGCCGGTGGTGAAGAGGGTGCGGCCACCGGGTGGCAGCCGTGATACTGTGAATCTATGGAAGAGAAGATTTGAAGGAGTGGCACTGAAAAATTTACAGATTGAACAAATTCATTTGCATATCAAGAATTTTCTTCCACCCACTACTGTTTGATGATTGGAGTTCATTAATTCTACATGAGGTAGACTTTGAGTCTTTAGCATGATTTTCACTTTATTGTACTGTGAATGAATAAATTATAAGATTATACTTATTTCTTTTTTTATGCCATTTTGATAGGAATTGCCAAGATTTGTGTGTTTGCACACTATTTCTTTGGGAGTGTTGGGCGGGGGGCGGAAGGGACCACTACTTAGGAGTCTTCTAATAGGACATAGAAGATATTACCTATTTCGTGTTTCGCGGGATTAAAATTTTAAATCAAAATTAATATTAATTTTAACCATATATTTTATGTGACTTATAAATTTTCAACTATACATTTTATTAACCTCACCAAAATATGATAAAAAACTTGATTTTAATCTTTACCAAACAAGGGAATGTACTTAATTTGGACGAATTAGTGCACGTATTGGCTATTTAGTGCTTGCTTTTTCAAAAAAATTTTTTTATCAACTTTTCAACTGGTTCAACTTTAATTTTTAACCAACATTTTTCTCATAATTCACAACTTTTTTCCATTTTTAATCGTATCATCACCTTTTGTCAAAATTTGCTAATTTTTATTATTTTAATTTATTTATTTATCAAAAGGTTTGTCAATTAACCCCCGAGTATTTAAAATCCTCAAGCATCTCGTGAAACATTTAGGGTCTATTCTCTTTAATTTCAAGTCCTTTTTTATTTTCGATTTTCCAAAACAGTGAAAACGCGTTTTTTTTTCTTATTTTTAAAAACGCGTTTTTTTTTCTTATTTTCAAAAACGCGTTTTTAAAAACAAGTTAAAAACTTATAAAGAAAACCCAAAAAAAAATTTCGTTTTGAGTGTTTTCAATTATAATCAAGTCAAAACTTTCAAAACGCGTTTAGGTTGGTTTCAAAACAATTTTTCAAAATACTAAAAAGAACACATTTTCAACAATCTCAAAATGAATACTCAAAACACAACCCAAAATGAATTCAAAACTCAATGCAAAGAGAACAGCTCCTTAAGTTTTAGTTTCTAGATTATGTGTTTTGTCGAGTTTGAAAATACTAGCACATGAGGTTCTACAAATTAACTACTTACTCTACATAACTTACTTTTGACAAATTTCATCAAGATTTTAAGTCATATTCCTTTGGAAAAATGCTTTAGTTAAGGGGAAAAAAAATTGTTCCTCGTAATTCATAATGCAAAAGTGATATATTTATCTAAATAGAAGTGTCATTATTGTGTGGAAATACATTGGTTTGTCATTAGAAGTGACATGTTGTCACCATGGTCCCGATTTTGGAAAAAGTCAATTATTTTGGGACCTCGCTAGACTTTGTGACTTGGTCTAGTAGATAGGATAGTAGAAAATAATTGAATTTTGTCGAAGAAATTTACTTTTTTCTATCATAATTGTGAGAATTATACTACTTGTAATTCTCAAAACAGAAACATATTTTTAGGTATCATTAACTAACTTCTTATATGCCAGAATCCAAAGCCATTAAACTCATTTTTTCCTCTCGAGGGCCCTTGAATAAAGGCTGCCCTGAGTAGAGGCTTTCTCCCCTCTCAAAGGCTGCCGGAGTAGAGGTTTTCACCTGCTCCGGTGCAAGACTATTTTTCTAACACTCTCTTTCGATGGAATCGGATATTGCAAATATGTGCAAAAAATTGTCCCTCACGGAACAGGAAGAAGAGGTCCTGGCACTCGAAGAAGAAGTACTGATTCTCCATAGAAGTGAGAAATGTTTGTTATTCAAACTCTTGTCTAGTAAACATTTCAACAAAGAGGCGCTCAAGAATTCCATGAAACATATATGGCGTCCAAATAAGGCTTTGAGCATTCGAGACATCTCCTCCAACTTATTCCTAGCAGAATTTGAAGACATTCGGGATAAATAACGCATCAAACGCGAGGGTCCGTGGGCGTTCGACAAACAATTGGTACTGACCAAAGAAATTGATGGCCTTGAGCAAATTGATAATATCTCTTTTTCTGAGGTAAACTGGGTAAGAATTCACGATCTTCCTACCATGGTTCGCAACTGGAATATGGGAGATGCCATCGGCGGGCAACTGGGTAAAGTCATTGATATTGATACGATAAAAATGAGATAGCGAGAGGTGAATTCCTTTGTGTTCGGGTAGGCATTGATATTTCCAAGCCTCTCTTACGTGGTAAGAGGATTTGTGTGGGATTTTATAAACCTTTTTGGGTTCATTTTGTGTACGAGAGCCTCCTAGATCTTTGCTACCTGTGTGGCATTTTTGGACATCGTCACAAGGAATGCTCCCTATGGCGACCCTCCATGGAGGCATATACAACTTCTGACTATTCCTATGGACCTTGGCTACGCACTGGAAATTTTGGAGACTATGGAGGTCATATTCGTAATCAAAAAATGAAGTCTCTAGCCCCCGACCAGCAGACGAACCAAGGGAGCTTCAATAATCAGAACGACGGTGAGCTAGATGGGGAGCAAAATCCAGCGCTGGCAACCAACTATAGATCACCGGAAAATTAGGAGTTATTATAGGAAAGAAATATTGATGGAATTAATGGGGAGTTGATTAAGACGACATCTCTGGAACAACAGCCAAAACAAAATCAATCAAGAACAACAATTTCTATGAAATATAATTTTGACAGCAATGATCTTATGGAAAATCATTTGGACAGCAATAATGTTCCTAATAATTAGCCAATGATTAATCCTATCTCAACAGCTGCCATTACAGGATAAATTAGGAATCACAGATTTTATGGAGGATATTTTGGACGGCAATGAGCTTATGGAAAAAATGATTGACAGTAATCCAGCTCCAGATATTCAGCAAAAGGATATTCCTGCTTGTCAACAAACTGACCCTGATTTCCCTAAATCTAGCAGGACAAATATTACTGTAATGGGCGCCAATCAAACTAAACGGTGGAAACGAGTCAAGAAAAATTAGGCTCATAGCTCCACAACATTTACTTCCTTAGCATGCCCAAAAAGATCTTTGGAAATTTCCATAGCAAGTAGGGAAGATGTTTGAAGTTTAATACGACTGAAGGATATAGGTGAATCCCATGAACATGCTTCATATCCCAATGATCAGAATTCGGTGGTGGCTGAAATATAGCTCCACCGATCCACATGAAAATACTCAGCTGGTCATACAAGGGCTTGGAAACCCTCGTGGCATGCATACTCTTTCTGATCTTATCAGAAAAGAAGATCCTGATGTTTCGTTCTTGCAAGAAATAAAACTTAATGCTGCGAAGATGAAATTATGTCGAGTTAAATTAAAATTCTATGGTTGTTTTAATGTTGAGGCAGCTGGACGTAGTGGTGGAATTGCACTTCTTTGGAAATCTAACATTCTTTTATCTGTGCTAAGCTACTCCAAAAATCACATTGATACACAAATTGACGCGCCCCATTGTAGTTGGTTTCTAACCGGAATCTATGGCCACCCGGAGATAGGCAAACTCATGGAAGTTTGGAACTTGTTAAGACAATTGAAAAGACACTCTATAGATGCATGGCTTGTCTTTGGTGACTTCAATGAAATTTTATCAAATGACGAAAAATGGGGAGGTCGCGATAGACCTAGACAGCAGCTTGAAAACTTCCAACAGATGTCTGTTGATTGTAAGATGTGGGATCTTGGTTTCAATGGTCCTAAATACACATGGTATAATGGAAGACATAACTGCACCAAAATCTTTGAAAAGCTTGATCGCTTCATCGCGAATGAAGGCTGGTTTCGTCTCTTTGCTCACTCCTTCATCACCCACGGTTCAACCACGTATTTAGATCACCTACCGATCTGGATCCAACTTGATGGTGTTATTCAACCACTAAAAGGACCTACGCCTTTTTGTTTTGAATCAATGTGGCTAGGAGAGACTGAATGTACCAACATTGTGTTAAATCGGTGGGACGAATCCTGTCATTAGAATCTAGAAAACAATAAGGGAAAAATCAAGTGCTGTAGCAAGTAACTTCAATCCTGGAATCAAGCCTCTTTTGGTAAGGTACACGTGAAACTTCAAGAGGCCCGATCAAAGATAGTTCGTATCCAAAAACAGAATCTTACAAATATAAATACCAATGATCTTCATAAAGCTGCTAAAGAGGTGCAAACATGGATGGGCAGAGAAGAAATCATGTGGAAACAAAGATCTAGGGCATCATGGCTCGAAGAAGGAGATCAAACGCACATTATTGCCATGCTAAGGCCTCCCAAAGAAGGAAAAAAAATTCAATTACCAAATTGTTGGATGATCAAGGGTGTTGGCAAGATGAAGAAGGGCACGATCGTTTAATCGTAAACTATTTTTCAGACTTGTTTGTATCTAACGGCTCAAGAAATCAAGCTGATGTTCTAATCAACATGGAAAGCAGAGTCACCCCTTATATGAATAATGAGTTGACAAAACCTTTTATAGCAGCTGAAATCTCCCGGGCATTGTAGGAAATGCACCGAATAAAGCTCCAGGACCTGATGGTATGCCTCCGCTCTTTTTCTAGAAATTTTGGCCTCATGTTGGCCCTTCTATAACTAATGCTATCTTGCATGCTTTAAATACATAAATACATGTGATTTTCCTTAAGATGTAAATCATACTTTTCTCGCACTTATTCCTAAGACAAATAATCCCCAGAAAGTTAAGGACTAGCCAATCAGCCTATGTAATGTCCTTTATAAATTGGTATGCAAGGTCGTGGCTAATAGGATAAAACGGATGCTACCTATGGTGATTTTAGAAACTCAATCAGCTTTCACCAAAGGATGACTTATTTCTGATAATGTACTTGTCGCATATGAAATGCTCCATTTTTTGAAAAGGAAGAAGAAGGGTTATATGTCCCTTAAACTTGACATGAGCAAAGCTTACGATAGGGTTGAGTGGTCATTCTTTGAAGCGGTTATGCTGAAATTGGGTTTCTATGAGAATATTATTAAGCTGGTGATAAAATGTGTCACTACCGTATCTTTTTTGATCATTAATGGTACTTGGCAAAGCTTAGAACGTTATTCAATCCAAAAATTATCGAGTCTATCCTGAAATTACAACCATGTTGCTCGAGTGAACATGATGTATGGTCATGGGAACAAGAAAAATCTGGTATCTACTCTGTAAGTAGTGCTTATAGATTCTTCAAAAAGTGCCTAACTCCTAATCGTAGTAACTCATCAAATTTTGCTGAGAAGAAGAAGTTTTGGGATACATTGTGCCAGCTGAAAATCCCTCAAAAAATAAAGGTCTTTGCTTGGAGAGCCCGTCAAGAGAGTTTACCTTCAAAATAAAATCTGATCCACCGTAAAATTCCTGTTGCTGCCTAATGCTGCTTCTGTGGTTACCAAGTAGAAGACCTATGCCACGTCTTGCTTCACTGTCCATCTATCCATCAAAGCGTTACCAGTCGATTCCCGGTATTACAAGATAAAAACTATCCAGGAGGTTTCTTGCAAGCAGCTAATGATATTTTGACAACAATATCAAATGATGGTCTCATGGATTTTTTTCTTATTACCTCGGGCATTTGGTATCGACGGAATAAAATGGTCTATGATCAGATTGCTATCCCACCACAACAAGTAATTGCCAACGCCTTAGCCAACAAAATCTCTATTGCACTGGTCCTTCCACGACCAAATGCTCCGGGAGTGATGTTTCAGAAGTATAGATGGTCTGCACCACCTTAAGACGCCTTCAAGCTCAATGTAGATGGTGCCTTGTTCTTCAATTTTAACAAGGCTGTAATCGGTATTATTTTACGGGATCATAAATGAGATATTGTTATAGCTGCTAATGGCTCTGAAAAATGTATCCTAGAACCTAAACATGTTGAAGCGACTGCACTTATGAGAGGCTTACAACTATGTCTCAATCTGGGCATTTCTAATTTATTGGTAGAGAGTGATTGCGTGTTTCTTGCAAATGAAATCAATAAACCAGATTTAACCTCAGCATCAATCCGTCCCTTGGTAGTTGAAATAAAAAAGTTAATGCTACGATTCCCTCATTGTAGCTTCACCCACTGCAATAGAGTTACTAATCAAGCTGCTCACTACTTGGCGAAGCATGCAAGGTCTGTTGAAGATATGGTACTTTGGTGGCATAGTGTCCGTTTTTTCATTGAGAATGTAATTTTAATTGATAAACACTATTGTAACATTTCTTAAGGCTAATTGGCTTTCACAAATGAAATCATTTTCCCATAAAAAAAAAAAAACTAACTTCTTATATGTTTGGATAATAATTCAACTGGTTTGGGAATGAATCAAAGTTCTTTTGAAGAGAGTGTTCAACTATATGATATTACAAAAGCCTTATAATATGATTTTTTTAAATTAATGGACTATAAGTAACAGTAAAACCTTTCATTTTTAAATTTAAATTGAAACATATTCAATATTAAATATAGTCATATTGGAATAAGCTCCTAGACCATCTAACATCAATCATGCAAATTAAATTAAATTGATAAACGCATATAAAGTGCTAAATATTTTTACTTGATGTTGAACAATTAGAAGAGAAAATCGCAAACCAATTGGAAAAGAAGAACAAGAAGGATCTATGAAAATGCACGAAACTTTCAGCTCGAGTATCAGATTTACACAAATACAATTAGTAAGTATTTTTCGAATCTGTGTATTTTGGCTTAATTTTCTTAATAAAAATGTGCATGGTAAGATGTGTGCATATAGAAGGAGAGAGGCTAAGCCTTTTGTGACAATTGGCCTTCGGCCAACATTGTCAAATTATCGAGATCAGAACCCATCATTCAGGAGTTTCTTTTAGTATTTTTTCTTTCGTTCTTTGTTTTTTATTTTTTGAGTTAGTTTAAGAGTAATTTCGTCATTTTAGTAGTTATTGAGTTTTGTTCAGATTTTTTTATGGAATTAGGGGTTGGATTTAATTAGCGTTCGTTTTAACTCTTCAAATATATATTAATGGTTTGAAAACCGTGTAGATTTTTTTGATGAATATTATTACATTTTTTTGTTAATTGGCGGATTCCAATATTTCTCACATCCGTTCTTATGTTACGAATAAGACCATTTTATTATTTTTCACGTTTCTGTTCTGCGTCCATACACCACTAGCACTCTAAAATTCATATCGCATGTCTATTCTATTAGGATAAATTATAACACAAAGTTTTACAATTTTAGTTTTACATAATAAACTTTTGAGATAGTCATAGAATTTGAATTAGGCAGATATGCTATCATATTTAATAGAGTATAATAACGAGCACTTAATCCATTAAACGCGACCCAACTCATTGAGTATTTAGTA
>CADEPD010039220.1:0-10008 GCA_902829195.1 Fraxinus dipetala | reverse complement strand
GTAAGAGGCCAGCAAATACAGTAAGCAACCTATTTCGGTCGACAGATGTGTATTTCGGTTTACCGAAATATATAAGTTTTGGAATATGTTTTTATATCAAAATATTCATTTTTCCAAAATCGTTTTTATATCAAAAACATTTTTATGCAGGTGATGAATTATGAGAAAATAGCTTGAGTTTTATGCAATTGCTAAAAATCGATGAGTTAATACATTTACATATAAATTGAAGTTTCGATAAACAACTTCTAAATTCTAATCTTCAAAATTCTTGTTTTCTTCGAGTTTTTTTTTGATTGCGTGATCTTCAACGGATGACGATTTGAACCTTTGAATGTTTAAGAAGATTTATTCATGAAAAACTCAAGAAACAAGACTTGTTAGAAATATAAGTGTATTATTTGTTATAATCAAAACAAGTGGAGTTATATTGAATCATAGGTCAACAAAATGATGAAGAGTTAGTGAAACTCGCTTCTACTTTAGCAAAAATTGAAACTTTGAAGAAAGAGGTACATCTATCCTAAAGTAAGGTGGTCTCCTTAACGAAGTGGGTGGAGACATCTGATGCCCACCAAAAGCTGGCAGCTGAGGCCTTGGAGAAGACCAATAAAGGGAACTCTGTTTTGAGGGGAAAGGTGGGGAAACTGACCTCCCAGGTGGCTGTCCTGATAGAAAATGTAGAAATCGTCAAAAGTGATGTTGAGCAGGCCAGCAAAGACGCTGAGAAGACCTTCCTAGCCAACTTCCACTTGACCGAAGCATACAACAGTTTTGGGAAGTATTGGAGGAGGTATACTTACACCAAAATGATCGAGTGGCTGGAGGTAAATACTAGAGACATCAATACTTCCAATCTGAGGATAGAGTTCCTTGAGGAAGGGGAGAGCCTTAAACTCCGACTGAAGAAGATTAAGTTATTGAGCTTGATGGAGAAACAGTCGAAGAAGTGGCCACTGATGCCATAATTTCATTTGTGGCCCTTCAACCCCCACCCCCTAGAGCTTGATTCCTTTTTGTCAAGTGTAATGGCTTTGGTCCACCAAATGTAAATACTTCTTTATGAATGAATCTCTTTTATTCAATATTTGTATTCTTTTATCTTTAGCATCTTTACTACATCTACATAATTATGACGTGCTTACTAATATGAACTCGAACTACCTATACTTCGGTGATAATGTTAAATCAAAGTTAAATAACATCAACTTATTAATAGCATCAGATATGCAACTACTTCGAAGGCTTGACTATGTCAAACTTATGAACATCAAGGTTTATTAACTTGAAACAATAGATAAGATCAGATTCGTACATTTTATGTACCTCAGCAGCATAATGAAACTTGCAAATATTTTTCAAGTGTTAATAGGTCTGACCTAACCACAAAGTTTAGAACATAAACACAATAGACTATACAATTAGGTAAACAAACATATGAGATCGGACGTGCATAAGACCTAGGTCATATCAGACCCTTGCATATGGTACGTCAATAATAATTCAAATACTAAAATTTATTCAAGTATTAGGGAGTTGTGTACCTTTATCAATTTCCGAAGTGGGTTGATATATATAATCTAAGGTACTTTTAGTCTGGCTCTAAAGTATAAGTAGTTCATTTTCCCTTTTTCTTCCCTCAACATGTGTTGAGTGCTTCGCTTATGTTGAGGTTTTCTTTACAGCTTTAGTTAAAGGCATGTGCCTTATTAAGTCAGTTTAGAGGTTTTTTTGGATCCATAGCATCGTCGAACTACATACACGTTTCTTTGTAGGGACATGACATCTACGAAGAGGTGTCCCCCAGGGTCTTAACTTTCCTTAGCATGTAAATAACATTTTTAAAAATCATTTTCATTGAGCCTCAGATTGCACATATAAGATATTTTTACATCATTGGTAATACTTGCACAAATGTTCCACATTCCATGGATGTGGCTATGCCTTTCCATCCATGTTCTCAATTTTGTAAGTTCCAGGTCGAACTTCTTCATATACGCGATAGGGGCCTTCCCAGTTCGGGCCTAGGGTTCCTGAGCCATGCTCTTTAGAGGATAGGAATACCCTTCGAAATACTAATTTGTTCAAACGAAATGACCTCTTTTTTACTTTCGAATTGTAGTACATGGTCATTTTTCTTTAATACAAGGCCAACTTTGCTTGAGAATTACCCCTCCTTTCTTCCAAGAGGTCAAGTTCACATCCCCTCATTTCATCATTCTTTATTTCATTGAAATACATTCGTCGAGGAGATGGTAAGCCCACTTCAACAGGGCTCATAGCCTCTTCACTATAGCCCATAGAGAATGGGGTCTCCTCTATAGCAGTTATATTCGTTGTTTTGATAGCCCAAAGTACTTGAGGTAGTTCATCGACCCAAGCCCCTTTAGAGGTATCCAATTTCCTTTTCAATCTGTACTTGATTGTTTTGTTAACAGCTTCAACCTGCCCATTTTCCTGGGGGTGGTATGGGGAAGAGAAATGTTTTTTGATGCCCACCTCCTCACACATGTTTCTAACCTTCTTGTTGTCAAACTGTCTGCCATTGTCTGATACAATCGAATGGGGAATCTTGAACCTACAGATGATGTTTTTCTATAGGAACTCGAAGGTGTTAGCCTCAGTGATTTTGGCCAATGGTTCGGTTTCCAACCACTTGGTGAAATAATCAATGGCGACAATTGTGAAGCTAGAGTTTTCTCTTCCTTTGGAAAGAGGTCATATAAGATCGATTCCCCATTTTGCAAACCGTTAAGGGCTAGATACAACATTTAGCTCTTGAGATGGCTATCTTTGAATAGTGGCAAAACATTGACATTTGTCGCATTTTCTAACGAACTGTTGTGCGTTCTTTTCAAGGTGGACCAATAATATCCCTGTCTTAGTACCTTCTGTGCTAAGGACCACCCTTCAGTGTGATTCCCACATATCCCTTTATGTATTTTTTGAAGTACATAGTATATCTGCTCTCATCCAATGCATCTGAGTAGAAGTAATGAGAACCCACGTTTATGTAGTACATCATCCTGCAAGACAAAGTGGAAAGCCCTTCTTCTAAGCTTCTGAGCCTCCTTCTTTTCAGGAGGTAGGATCTACTCTTTGATGAATGATATTATTGGCTTCATCCAAACTAGAGTGTCCTCAATCCACATCACAGCTTCGCCATCAACAATAGAGAGTCCTCTAAGATATTTTATAGGTATGTATGTGAGTAGTTCAGAATCCTTACTGCTTAGGATTGATGCCTATCATGTCGCCATGTTTCCATGCGAATATATCAATATTCTTCAGTAAAAAACTTGGCTGCTCCTCTTTTGCTTTTATTAGCAGATTTCTTCTAACCTACAGGTGCTTAGAGGGATCCTTTAGGTCGGCTGGGAAGTTCTCCATCTCCTCCATGGATGCTATTTGAGGTTCACAATCAATGATGCGAAGCTCCAATCAGGGGTGATTTGTCTTTCATAGACAGCCTCTTCCTCAGAGGTTTGAATAACTCCAAGAATGTCTCCTTCTTCAAGAGCGTCGATCATCTCAGCGTCGTCCCCTTGTTCAGGGGTGCTCCCTTGCTCAGGGGGGTCATGCATGTCTAGGTCGGTGGTGATGACATTGACAGTTCTTGGTTTGACTTTCCTTATGGAATTTGAGTAACGTTCCCTAGCACTTCGCAGATCACCTCGAACAGTGGCTATGCCATTTTCAGTTAGGAACTTCATGCAGAGGTGATGTATGGAAGCAACAGCCCACAATTCTTTCAAAGCCGGTCTCCTAAGTACTTAATGGTAAGCGGATCGAGGGGAAGTCAGGGGTGTAATCCCTATCTCTATTGCTAGGGTGATTTTTCCCCTTAGAATGATGTTGTCCCCCATGAAACCATATAAAGGAGAATCATTGGGGTTAACTAATGGTCAACTTACATTTTGTCAAATATAGTTCCAAAGATGATGTTGACCGAACTTCCATTATCCACTAACATTTTTTTAGGCCATTGCGGGCCACGATGGCCCTTACCACTAGGGCGTCACAGTGTAGATAATGTACACCTACTGTGTCCTCTTGAGTGAATATAATTGGCGAGATTACTTTTTTGGTAGCGGGCCGTTTTAATGAAACTTATCATAGGAGGATCCGCTGCTTCTCTAGCATAATTCCTTTGCGCGTTTTTGGATTCTCCCCCAACATGTGGACCTCCTATGATTGTATTGATTTCTCTAATGGGCTCCTGGCCATCATTTGCTAGGGGGCTTCATTTTTGCCTTTGAACTTCTCTGGGTCTCTCATGTCGTTATATCTTCCCGTTCGGTCATTTCTGTTGGGGCACCTTGGCTCATTGTTCTCAGACCGTTGGGTCTGCCTGGGAGAAGCATATCTTCTGAAGCACCTTCCTCTTCCTTGATTCGTGTTTTAGGGAACAATTTTCTGTACGGTGGCCACGGGATTGATGGTATGCACAATAATTGGGTGCCTCATCCCTATTTCTAGGTTCGGCACCTCGCCCCGTACCTCTTTCCCTCTGCGGGTGTCTCCGGTAAGGTTGACGCTGATGCATTTCAGCATCAGAATTTACTTCCTCATAGGCCAAAGTAGGTACCGCGTTGAGTGTCGCTACAGTTAGCTCATGCCCATGGTTTAAGGGTGCCTGATGGTCCATCAAAGAGGAAGTAGGACCACTTTCCCTTTTCATTTGAGGAGGGAGAAGTCCCTAGCTTGCCCTGTTCCTATGATCTCTCAATTTTTCATTGAAGATTTCCCGCCTTATCATTTCCAGTAGGGCGTCATAGGTGGTATGATCCTTATTTTGTACGTCTCTCCAAAAGAGGGAGTTCATATCCAAACATCCTCTTAAGGTAGTTAACGTTTCCCTGTCCAGGACTTATACACAGTAGGTCATTTCATTAGTAAAGCGGGATAAGAAGTTTTTCAGCGTCTCGCCCTGTTGTTGTCTTATGTCTTACAATCGTTGTATTGGCCTTTCGTCTTCTTTGCTAATAGCAAAGTGCTTTAAGAACATGTTCTTGAGGTCCGGCTAGCTTCAGATGCTACCTTCTGGCAACTTTGTATACCAGATTTCAGCCCCTCCACTTCAAGTTAAATAAAACCTTCTGAGGTGGCCCCTTTCAAAGGCATATGAGTTTTGAAGCTGTTGATGTACTTTGCGGGGTCACCTCTCCCATCATACTTGAGAATTTTAGGGAATGTGAAGTGGTTTCGCATTGGGATATCTCTAGTGGCCTGTGAAAATGGCGAATGATCATCATCATCATCATCATCTAGATCACAAGACCTCTGGGGTTCACCAGAATCCTCGTCCTCCCTTTGGAGAGTTGGTGGAGGTGGTTGCGAGGGTCCTACTTCACTCATGGCTTGGTCTCTTCTCTCACGCCTATTTCTAGGGTGTGGGATCCAAGGTTCTTCCAGATAATCTAGCTCTTGTCTTTCATTCCGAAGAGGCTCATGTTGCCTATTCCTAGGCATAGGAGGAGAATGATGAATTGCCTAGGGACCTACCTATTCCTAAGCAGGCCTAGGCTTATTCGATCAAAAACACTCATTGACCTCTGCGTTTGATCTTTTGGCTTATAGTTTGAAGGAAATTTGTATGCAGCCTCATGAGGTTGTTCTGAGACACAATTAGTTGATGTATCAACCTCAACTTTCCCTTCTTAGGGTGCTTGCACCCTAATGTAATGGTTCCCTGTCATTTAGCTTTGGATTTCCTCTTCATCATCATAGTATTCCTGAGGGTCATGGAATGCATTTTCAGGGGCTGTATACGGAGGAATGGGGTACCCTCCTCAGCCTTGCATGCTCATCAATATTTCATGCATGGCCATATTTTGATGGGTTATACTTCTCATGTTGGTACCTATTGTGGCCATTTCTCTAGTAAGCCTAGCTGCAACTCTGGCCCCGTTCTAGACCCGCATTGCCTATGTTGTGGGGGTTGGTGGCGAGCAGCTGGGGCAGCTTGCGAGAGTTTCCTTTTTTCAGGGTGTTCCCTCGTCCTTCGGGGTGCGCTTTCTTCACCTCTTGCACTCATTTTTCACGAACACTTCCCTTAAGCAAGTTTTCCTTTCTTCAAGGATCGAACAAATATCAGATTTTTATGTTTTTTCAGTGGTTCTTTCTTCAAAAACTCTCCTTTTTCAAGGGTAGGAACCTTCTTTGCCAGAATATTTTTAGCAGGCTTTCTCCCACAGGTATTTTCATAGTTTAATGTAGGAATTTCCTACAGACGATGTCAATCTGTTGACCCCTGAAAATGAGCCAACGGATGTCGAGCCCACTCACTCCAAGTGAAGCACGATTCCAACGCGTTTCTACCGAAATAATGGCAGTAGTAAGGAGGAAATGGACGCGGGAGTTACTTTACTGCAAGAAACAAAAATGTTCAAGCTCCGACGGATGGAACAGAAGCAACCACGCTAACAATGATTGCCGGATTGAAATCAAAACTAATCTATGTCGCAACAAAATAGGAATATGTGGAAGGATAGAAGAAATACATATAGTGACTAATGTATTGTATGTTGGAGTTTACGTTCAATAAACATGCAAAGAGTATGAAAAGTATTTAAGCAAGTGTTCATACGAAATTCTCGAGGATTCAAGCGTATATTTCGAATATATGATTGTTCACATTTTGATCCATCATCCCACCCCGTTTAAGTTACAAGAAGACCCTATTTATACTACATTGGCCGACGTAGTATCCCTTGGATCAGAACCACGTAATCTTATCTCCCTAATTGGGGCACACATTACTATCCATTCATACAATTAATACATTGATATGGGATCAGTCGTCCTATATAATAGGCTGATATACTGACAACTTTATTACAAACGTTACATCAATCACTTCAGAGAGATCCTCAAATCTTCTACGATGAACAACATCAGTTGGCAAGCCTCGAAAGAGTTGAAAGCCTCGGAGGGACCTCATAAGTAGCTCCGCAAGCGGAGGGCCTCGGCTCCTTTATGTTTTCTTAGGCAGCTTCATCTTTAAGATAGCACCTCAGCTTGTGAGGACTGGTCCTGATTGTATAAGGACCTCGGCTCATAAGCCTTCTTCGTGTTTTGGCCCTAGGGGTCTTCGTTTGACTTTCTTGTTGACTTTTCTGTCTACGTAGCATAATCTTTCCGAGCCATAGAGGTGAGGAGTAACAACATCCATATTTTAACTGAATATGTTTATATGCCGAGTCATTAGATTTAACTGAAAACTTTTTGATTAGATTATTTAGCAGGTTTTCAATTAAAAAAAAAAATGGACGTCAAATTGAATCAATGACTTAAAACGAAAAATATTTGTTGAGTTCTGTAATGAGTCACAAACAAATTAAAGTTCAATGTCTACAAATTAATCAACCCAACAATAATAATTTATTGCAATGGCTACAAGGAATGCTATTATGCCTCAAGTTTTCACATACTAACAAACAAAATTAAGTCTGAATAGAACTGTCGGTGACCCTACCTATGTCTTGTGAGAGTCTAGTACTTCTTTGTAATTATGTCGTGTGACCCAGGTTGCGAGTTTAGTACATCTTCGTAATTTTGACATTATCGATTCCTTTAAAATTGTACCATAGATTTCGCTGAATGTCGGCAAACAAACATTATCACAGGCATATTATAATTGTTACTTACTAAATTCGGTATTTGTTAAAGTCTAAATTAAAAACTGCCTTCATTCTCCCTCTTTACCGGTTATGTCCCTTCTAAAATACTAAAAAATACTCTTAATCGTGTCATATTTAATGTTTTTTTGACATAGATTTTTAAAATTATTTTATCCATTTTAATCCTACATTCTATATAACCCATAATTTTCCCTTTTAAACCATACAATCTCCAAAAAAAAAAAAATCGTTTTCACTCGAAAAAATGTGATAAACAAGCTTTAAATCTTATTGAACTCAGATATTGACCCATTTTTAAGCTGCTCACTGTTGAAAAAAGCCGAAAAGCAACTACTAAAAAGCGGGGCCAAACATGCTCCTAATGTTTAAACCCTCACAAGCAATCTAATAAATACTTCATGCTAACTTAAAAATGTCCAATATTTACAGTTTTCTCCCTTTTAACAGCTCTAAAAAGATCAATGCTCTAATATTCACAAACGGAAAGGTGCAGAACTCGAAATCATAAAGAAAGTGGACCCAAATGCTTCATTCAGTATATTTCTCCTCTCTATATAAATCTCAATGACTCTTAACATACTCTCTCCATTTCCCCCTGTGCTTTTTTCTCCTTTTCTTTTACCAAATATAAAATAAGGAACTAAATATGAAAATCCCACTTCACATTTTAATACTTCTTCCTCTATTAGCTCCAAGCTTCACATTCTGTTCACCACTCCAAGATCCTGAATCAGTAGTCCAAGAAGTTAACGAGTAAGAAACTTCAGTTCAAACCCTGAATCGCTTCAGATTGGACACTATGATGAACAAAATTTTCGCTTCATTTTCTTTCTTAATATTGTCCAGTGCGATTCAATCATTCATGCCAAACAGGCATAAAGTCCATACATTAGTCTAACAATATGTCTTTTTTTTTTTTTTTAAACAGAAAAATCAATGCATCAAGAAGGAATTTGGCATTCATGTCTTGTGCCACTGGCAATCCAATTGATGATTGTTGGAGATGTGATCCCAATTGGGAGAAAAACAGGCAGCATTTAGCGGATTGCGCAATTGGGTTCGGGAAACAAGCCATTGGTGGGAGAGACGGTAAAATATATGTTGTGACGGACTCTGGAGATGATGCTGTGAATCCAAAACTGGGCACTTTGAGATACGGGGTGATCCAAAATGAACCGTTATGGATTATTTTCGCCAACGATATGGTGATTAAGCTTAAGCAAGAGCTGATGATGAATTCATTCAAGACCATTGATGGTAGAGGTGCAAGTGTACATATTGCAGGAGGGGCATGTATTACCGCACAATATGTGACAAATATCATAATCCATGGCCTAAATATACATGACTGTAAGCAGAAAGGGAATGCATATGTGAGGGACTCACCAGAGCACTATGGATGGAGAACTCTATCCGATGGTGATGGGGTGTCAATATTTGGTGGCAGCCATGTTTGGGTTGATCATTGTTCGTTATCTAATTGTCGTGACGGACTAATCGATGCCATCCATGGATCGACTGCAATCACGATATCGAATAACTACTTGACACATCATGATAAGGTCATGCTCTTGGGACATAGCGATACTTATAAGCTTGACAAGAACATGCAAGTCACCATTGCATTCAACCATTTCGGTGAAGGGCTTGTGCAGAGAATGCCAAGGTACATAAATTTGAAAGTTTGTAATAATCTCATGTTTATTTGTATTGTCTAGTACATTCTAATACTGCATACCAAACATCACGCAGTGTTTTAACATGATGTTTGTTGCAGGTGTAGACATGGGTATTTTCATGTGGTGAACAATGACTATACTCACTGGGAAATGTATGCAATTGGGGGTAGTGCAGATCCTACAATCAACTGCCAAGGCAACAGATTTCTTGCTCCTAATGATAGATTTAACAAAGAGGTGAGGATCATCATCAAGCAGAACTTATAATCTTTGTTCGGCACACTGTGCTCAACATAACTGTATAATAGACAAAATTTAGCTTCTTTTTTTTTTTTCTTAATACAGCCGAGTCCACTGTACCAAGCATTTATTTCCTCAAAAAGATCAAAAGATATTATAAATTGGATATTAAAGTAATAGGTTGCATTAAACTTCGTTAAATTCTACTCTTGTAGTGTCCAACAATCTGTTAACAAGTACACACTAGCTGATACAAGCAATGCAGAAGGGTAAGTGGTAAGAGTGTCCTTATTGCCACAATCTACTAAGATTTAGTTCTTGGTTGCTTCGATTCGTAGAAGAGAAATTGAAGTATACACTAGCTGATGAGGTATTATTGTGTGTTTTAAGGTTACAAAACACGAGGACGCACCAGAGAGCGAGTGGAAGAAATGGAACTGGAGATC
>CADEPD010039185.1:0-14803 GCA_902829195.1 Fraxinus dipetala | reverse complement strand
GTGTATTCAATCAGTACATGGTTTTGTCCTTGAAGGTAGGGATTTGAGGTAAGAACAGATCCCTTTCCTTATCGTTTTAGTCAAATAACACGCTACTGTAAATTGTTTCGAAAAAGTAAGAATTTGACCATTACTTGTGCCAGAGCATCATTTGGAACTGCAAAATATTGCCATGCTTGGCTGAAAAACACGGTATACATATCTTATCCTTTGTGATTGTTTCCTTTTCACGACATATTTTAATTTATTTGAAAACCTTGCAGGAAGTATTTCTCTCAGAATGAGTTCACAAATTTCTGACACTTGTTTTCTTGTCCCAGCCTTGCAATAATCCTTCCTGTCTATATTTGCATAGCATTGGGGATGAAAAAGATAGTTTTGGGAAAGATGAGGTTGCTGCAGTTCATACAAGGTTTCACTTGCACAACTAAGTTTTCATTCTTTTGATTTCCAATTTGATGCTTGTGATGTTTTCTGTTTTTCAAAAATTAATGCTTAATTAGCCTACTTCACTATGATTGAAGTGGATATAATATTTCAAGCAAGCTCTTTTGGTTGAGTAACCTGTGATTTGATCAGAAAGAGAAAGAAGTGGTGATAAAAAGGTAACAAATAGGAGTACACTACCCCGGAAAGAAATCATTGTCCTATGAATTAAATCTGACATCCAACAACTGGTTAATCAACTAAACTGATTAAGGCGAATTTTTGTGAGCTAGAGCAGCCAATCGTAGACTTTCCATGTGTATTCACGTGTCTCAGATTGGAGGAAGACTGTGCTTATTCAGATGATGGAAGTACTTATGGCTGCACTGTGGCAGTTTGTCTTTAGTTTCTTCTTTCCTCTGCAGCAACCCATCTAGGAAAGAATAAGAACATTGTCTTCTTTCCTTTTCAGATTCTCTGTTAACTTCATTCGTCTTGCACATGAAAGTGCTAATAATTATTGGGAAAGTGGAGCAGTAAAATCCTGTAATAGCTCGAGGGACTTCATTTTGCTGTCGCGAGGAAGGCATGATACTAATAGTATTAAAGTATTAGGGAAAATCCTGGTCGTTTCTTTTTCTTTCTCTCTCTCTTTACCTCTCCAGTCCATCGCAGTATATTCCACTAATCATAAAGTATTGTGAATCCTTACTTGCACACACACAGTGGACGGGGCATCTATCCTCATTGCTTTAGTGTTTTGCAGCATAGGAAACTTCAGATTCTTGCAAATGGCTACTCTTCCCCCTTTCTAGATGTAAATGTTTACCATGTCATATCTACCTTTGTTGGTTTTGACTTCTTTCTTGGTCTTTAAAGGAGTAGAGTCCAACAAATTGTTGGTGCTGCAAATAATCAGCTAAGGCGCTCTGGCAGTGTGTTGCCATCTCCAGTGGACTGCAATAGTAGCAGTGCTGACACAGACGACACATCTACTGGCAGAAGTGCCATGATAGTAAGTAGTTTTATACAAGGTTTTGCTTGATTTCAAGATTGGTCTTAGACATGCCGTTCTTTCTCAGTGACACCTTTTTTACGTAGTTTACTTTGAGAAGTTTTGCATAAAAGATAATATGGTAAAACACACAAATGGTCACTGAACGTTGCCTTAAATTTCATGTTCTTCACTGAACTTCTATTTGTTCCAAACGCTGAACTTTGGATGTCAGTCTAATAGAGTTGCTTTACTGAAACATTTTAAAAAGTTCAGTACAAATTGAGGTTCCATGACCAACATGAAATTCAGGACAAAGTTCAGGGACGATTTGCAATTTTTACCCTAAGATAATGTTTGTTTTGTTGATAGTTGCTTTAGATTGAAAAATTATTGCTAAATACTTCTATTGTTGATTTCCAGGATGCAGCTCATGGTGCTGTAAATAGCAACAGTGACATAACATGCACAGTCCCTTTTAAGTACAATGGAGGAGTTCCAGTACCCAGCAAAATGACAGCTTTTGTAGATATTGTTGGACAGTCTAATTTTTCTTGTCCAGTAAAAGATGAAATTATCCCTGAAGATGGGAACTTGTGCTCCAAATTATCTTCAGTAACAATAAATGGAGATGTACATGCAGGGGTTCCATATTCTGTTGCTAAGACCTGCAAAGTTTCATCTAATCACCTGGGCATTGGATTGTGCTGGGAGGAACAGTTTAAAGATATTCCAGATGAACCATTTACAGAAGGTTCACTGTCGTATGATAATCAAGGATCAAGGGATTCTTCTTGTTCAAGTCAGAGGGATTGTTTTCTCCAACAACCTTATCCTGCAAGCATTTCAGAGGATTTGTGCCTTCCTACTTTGTTGCGTAAGAAGTCTCAGATTTCGAGTGATCTTAGTGCAGATCATAATGTTGTAAATAATTACGAGGATGAAGCTTCTTTACCGTTCAGATGTGTAAATTCGGTGTTAAATGATGGATGTCATGAGATGAAGTTCCAAAATTTTGCCAAATCAGATAGAATTTATAGAAATTCTAGCTCATTTTCCAACGAAGAAATTGTAGAGCACTTGCGAAGAATTGATGATGATAACATGACAAATAATGAGGAAAGTTCTGCTTTAGATGCTGTGGAGAGCAGTATAATTTCAAATATTATGTCAATGGATTTTGATTCGTGTGATGATTCATTGAGATTGCCTAATGGTTCATCTGAGTTGTTTATTGAAACTGATGGTCTGCGTGGTTCTTCCTGGAATTCCCTTAATGGTATTCAATCAGGGTTCTCAATTTCAGAACAGGGAAATCAAGTGGCTGGAGCTATCCTTCCTGATTTTAGGGATAAAAAGGAGCAGTACTTGTGCAAGCCTCAGTATCGAGGTAAATTGAAACCTGCTTTGAATTTTGTTTCTATTGTTGCTTGGCATTTAGGCAAATAATATGTTCTAGTTTTCGTATCTTTCTATTGTTACTCACTTGCAAATCTATTATTTTCCTTTTTTAAGTCTTGGTTAAATTGGTTTCCCCTCTATGGTTGTTACATATTCCTTTTCTGGCTTTTAAGTTTTTGCTTGGATTACTTGTTTCTACTCAGCATTCATTCAACTTCTTCACCAGACGATATATAATTGTACACTAACCAACATCCCTATACTTTATGTTTTTCACTGTTGCAAGATACATCTTAATTTTTTTTAAATCTTGCTTTCGTTTTGGGTCAACTTTCTACAACACCAGCTGCTTTCTACTGTTTTTACCTGATATCTTCGGATGTGAAACTTGATCATTAGGGAAGAATCTTCCAAGCTTAGTGATCTTTTATCTCTTGCACATAATACATTCATGCATTCGGATGTGCGTGATACGTATGTATATTTTCATGTGCATGGTGGTTTTATGAAAATCTATTCTAGATTTGGTAGCCTGTTTCTTCATGTCAAACTTTTCTCTCTTTTTTATTGATAAGGAATAGAATTTTATTAATTATGTCACATAAGGAACTTCCAACAAGAGGATAAGAAGTCCTCTTTTAACATAAGGAAACAAGTTCAAATGGCAAAATATAGTATTTATCTCAATCTTCCAACCAAGAACAACTAAAGATAGAGGAAAATATTTAAACTCTTTAGATGTAGAAACCTGTAAAGTCAAAAGCTTGGCCATCTACAGGAGGCTAGTTATTTTTAATGCACTCATTTTTCAGTCATTTCTTTCCATATTGCCAAATTTTGTAGAATTATATCCTGACTCTCTTCTGACAGCTACTAGGCCTCAAAGTTTGGCTCCACCTGGGTTTTCAGTGCCCTCCAGAGATCCACCTCCTGGGTTCTCTTCATGTGAGAGAATAGGCTCCTTGTCCTGTGCCTCATCTGGTGTGTCTTTCTGCCACAGCCTCTCTCCCTCCCTCTCTCTCTCTCTCTCTCTCTCTCTCTCTCTCTCATGATCATTGTTAATCTATCTAATGTACTTTCTATACCTGTGATGTTTGCAGGAAGTTGTTCGGTTAATGCATCCAACGCTTTGCTTCAAATGCCTTCAACGGGATTTAGCAGTGCTACATGCGATGTTGATTTCATTGATCCTGCCATATTATGCAATAGTAAAGGTAAAACAACAAATGGGCTGAAAAACTTGGGCTTGGAAATGGGACTCGCTCGTACTCCACAGCTGAGTGCATATAAGGATGATGATTTTTGGCTTCTAATGCATCAATCTGCATCTGCAAATCAACCCTCAAATATTTCTCAAATGTTTACACCCCAAACTCCATATGCCCAGCAAGAAATGAGTTATGCTGCTTGTATGGGGAATGGACTATCTACTCTAGATGATATATACGGCTTGTCTTCAAGAATAGTGGATCAACATCAAAGCCACAATCCATCCTCCTTCAGCCGACTGTCACAGCAGAAGTATGCAAATGGACACAATTTAAATACTAATGGCTACCTACAGAGTTTGGATGAGACCCGACATAGAAATGAAGTGGACGTGATAGAACTTCAGAGAAACGAGAGAATAGGAGTCAACAATTACTTTCCTGGGTACGAGGATTTAAGTTTCAGTCCAGGCGATGTGTACACCAGAGTATTTGGGATGTAATTCTTGTTACTTGATGAAATGAATTATCCTTTTGACAAACTCAGTTGTCTATGTTTGAGTGGAAGATGAAAATTTTACTTTCTCAATCAATGACTTGCTACTTTCTATTTCAGATTTCCAGCATGTTTGGCTGTGCTTTAAAGTAACTTAATTTTGAACTACTTATAAGCACAGCCAAATTAATAATTCTTAGATGCCTGCATAGTTTTAATTTCCAATGGAATTCCAGGATTACCTATGCTGGCTAGTTAGATTTCATACTACCATAGTAATGCATGAATACAGAGCTAGTTTTACCCTCATCCGCCGAAATGAACGCTTTGAACCATTGGATAAATCTAAACATCTTAGATGGTTAAAAACATTGGAATTTGGGTCAAATATGTCTCGGTAATACATCCAAATCAACACAACAATACAGGTGGAAACTGAAAATAAAAATGAGTAAACAAGAGAACGCATGCAAATTAAACATCTATTAGTTGGAATTCACCCTTAAAATCGACTTGTAAGGAAGGGAGCACAATGATTATAAAACCACAAATGAATGTCTAGAAAATGTATATGAACGATGTTGGAATTTACGGAATAATTTTTATAGGTGTGAATTAGAAAAGTTTCACACTGTGTTATAACTAGTTGCTACTCTTTAAATGCAAATAGTGCATATAAAATAATCGTGTTATTTCGAATTGGATATGATTATTCAAAAAGTACATTATGAAAAGTCATAACATTTTGATATAATGTAATCTAGACCATTAAATATTAAAATAATACAATGGTTTACATGAATTTAAGTCAAAAGATGTAACTAGTCCCAAAAAATATTTGAAAATCAAGGGACCCCCTAAATCCATATTTCCTACACCAAATCAATTCAAGAAAAAATTCTTTACTCTATTCAAAATATTATGCTGTTTTTATTTTGCAGAAATTAAATTCTGTCAGAATTATTTTCAAAAATAAATTCTGTTAGAACCATTTTAATTTCTGTTCAATTTGTGAAAAATGCTGTCAACACTTCGATTCACCCTAAAAATTAATATTGTGCTATATTAATTTTTTTTTTAAAAACGTTGTATCTTGAGAGGCAGATATTCATTTGATCTTGTTAACACCAATGTAGGGACAAAATATGTTTTAAGGAAATTTACAATTGTATACCTCACTTCATTTCGTCTCCTTCTAAATACTTTTCAATAAGACATTTGATTGTATTTTCTTGCACCTATCTTGATTTTGACAAGTCTGAATTCCATACGATATTTTGCAAGTAAAATGTTAGTTGTCGAATATAAATTATGCATCAATTTATCCAACAATTTTAAGACAGATTCAGCTTATATGATTTTTCTAGTTTATTCATTTTCCTTCTTTTTCGTTTATCTTCTAATTTCTTATAAGAAATGACAAGGGAATTTTTCATTTTTTTTCATGATTATATTTTGTTGAATTTTACGTGAAATTCAATTTTGCCCATAGAATTTGCAGAAAGTAAAGGTTACTAATTTAGATTGCACGAATAAATTTATTTTAGTAATCATATTCATGTATTGCACATGTATTGTGTGATTAAAATATCTGATTGTATTTTACTCATTTACATGTGATTTCTAAAAAGAAAGACGTATGAAATAATGAGTTTATTAGGAAATACAATTGTGTCAATTGAATTTGTATGAAAAATAGATAAGTGCATATTTGCATTATATATGAAAATTATTGAATGTCTACTTATTTTGGTTTCTTGTGTGAATCAATACCAACATTTCATTAGAAGGGCTGACATGAATAAATGGATGAACTAAAATTCAATTATTCATATTACCTGTTTATACGATTTATTTGAGACAGGTTGCTCGATTTGCAAAAAAAAATAATAATAATAAAAAAATAAAAAAATGGGTTTGTTCTTTCTTCTTTAAGGAGACTGTAATTGTGAAATAATTGTATACGTATACAATAAATAAGGCAACTGATCTGCCAACATTTGTATGAAAGTGCCTGACTTTCACTAGATATTAGCATCCCGCTCAAAGGATAAAATGAAATTGATAATGATACATATATATATATATATATATAGTCTCACTTAATTTTGATTAAATTATGTGAGATGTTATTTGTGCAAAATAGAAATAGTATTATATTATCACATTAGTAATGATTGCACAATGGAAGTGTGTTTTAAGCATTATGGAATTGAGAATTGCCTCTACATAAGTGATGATGTGAAAAGAGTTGATAAATATTAAAGTTGGTTCGACCTTGGAATTGTGATCGAACAGTTCATTCTCAACATAGGACTTCACAGGGGTAGTATTGTCTATATATTACTTTTTTTTAATTACCTTATATGTCGTAGAAAATTTTCTATGAAGATAGAACTATTGAAAACCATTGTATCTACGAGAATATTATAAAAAGATGACGGACCTTAAATCAAAAGTGATTAAAATTGACAGTCTTAAATAGAAAGTCTGTGAACATTCATGAGAAATTGACATTTCTAGTCATTTATATACTGACTAGAGGTTGAATAAAATTATTTATCTAGCAGATAAGCATAAATAACGATATAATCAAATTTTATATAGTTTGATAGATATTATGTTGCTAACTTAAGTCCTACGCAGAATTGTGGTAATATGATTATTGTTCGAATAATATTTTCAATTAAAGTTCGGATGCACACAAGAACTTGTGGGAGTGGCAATGCTTTCTTCAAATTAGAATTAAAATATTTGAAATGATAAACTGCAATGGAATGAATATCTTATTAAATTTAAGATGCACACGTTTAAAATTGGATATTCAATGAAAGGATTCAAGATCTAATAGTAAGTATATTTTATTATTGAAAGTATAGTTATTTCATGAAAATCATCCAAACAATTCGAGAATTGAAAGGTAAAATTGGAGCTCTAAATGAAGTTAAATGGAAGCATGATTACTACATATGATTTAATCAAAATAATTAACTACATATGTATTACATAGAATGTCATGTATAATGATAAGTCTCGACATACATATCATAGATATAATATCATTTGACAATTGTTCTCAAACCGAACAATGTCAATTGATTTTGTTAAATTACATAATATCTTAACAGATTCGTTTACAAATGAGTTATTTAGAGATAATTGACAATGTATCGAGGATAATGGTTTTAAAGCCTATATTAATGGTATAGTTTCATGGAAACCTAACATGATGATTGGACTATGATCAATAGGAAAACTAGTTATGATTGATTCGATGAGAAACACTTCAAAGTTTTAACTCCTTCCCATTTCAATGATGACAAATTTTGTAGAATAGTACAAATAGAGTATTTGGGGATACTCTATATAAAACATCACATATGTGAGTGCAAATTTGGCTGATTTTATGAGAATTTTGCTCAAGCGAATTTTCTGGCGTACTTGCATAACTCAAGAAGGTTCATGAGTGAAATAATAAACACAGTAGAGAAACAAAGTTTGGTATGAAAGATAACGTGTTTGATCTATCATCTATGTTTACAACAATGGTCAAAAGTTTAACGTGTTTGATCTATCATCTATGTTTACAACAATGGTCAAAAGTTTAAAACGTTGCTTTTAGTGATTTCGATAGATTCTTACGATAGTGGTCAACAGTTTAAAACGTTGTTTTTGGGTTGACTCTTTCTGTTAATGTGGGAGATTGGTGGAATTTAGATAATAATTTTTATATGTGTAAATTGAAAAAGTTTCTTATTGGTACGATGATCAATCATGACTCTTCAAGTGCAAAGAGTTCTTATCAACGAGTCAATTTGTTTTGAATTAAGTGTAACAATTAAAATTGGTACATTATGAATAGTTATGACCTTTTGATTGGGTTAATCTATATCATTAAATTTGAATAGATCTGATCTAATGGTCCATATTAATTTATTCTAAATATACAATCATTTTGAAAATGACGCTTAAAAATCTATAACTAGGGACCCCTAAATCCATGTTTCTTACACAAATTCAACTCAAGAAAAAATGATTTCTAAATTTACTCTCTTCAAAATATTTTGTTATTTTTATTTTAATGAAATTAATTTTCATTTGAATTATTTTCAAAATCAAAATTATGTTCGAGCAATTTTAGTTCATGCATATTTTGTTCGGGAAGAATACTATCAATATTTTGGTTCATCCGAAAAAATTAATATTGAGTTATATTAATTTTAGAAGAAATGTCTTATCTTGGGAGACATTCGTCTATTTGATCTTGTTAACACTAGTATAGATAGTGAAATCTATCTTAAGAAAATTTGTAATCGCATACCTCATTCCGTTTCATCTCTTTCTATTTTTCTACATTTCAGTAAGTCAAGATTTGATCGTATTTCTTTGTATGTATCTTGATTTTGATAAGTCACTCTATAAAATATTTTGTACGTAAAATGTTAGTTTTCGAATATAAATTATGCACCAATTTATCTAACAAACGGTTTAAATAATAAATATGTAAGTACTAACACCTAGTTAATTAAAAAAAAATTATCTCAATTATTTGTTTCAACCAGAACATGCCAGTCAGAACTTCCCACCGACAGTTTTACGAAAAGTTCTAATTGGGATAGTTTAACAGATTGTGTTCTACAAGATATAATCTATTGTGAAATTAAATAAATATGAACACCAAATATAACATGATAAGCCTCTAAGGGAAACATCTACCAGCCCCTATGTTATGTGTAAAATAATCCACTGACAAAGGATAAAAAACTACAATAGTTTCGATTTTGTAATTTCGCAAAATTAACAAAAACAATCAAAAGCAAGTAAAGAACAAATCCCTCATTTTCTTTCTTCTTTTAACTTGTTGGGGAAGTAGAATAAAACCTTCCGATCTTAACTTTATCGTCACTTCACTATTGTATTCGATCGCAACCAATAATTGGATTAAGATTCACTAATCTTAACTCACACCAACAACTAATCTTTGATTATGATTATATCATTCATGTTCAAGTGTGTTATCTTCAATTACTATTGATGAACACGATTATTGTTTTGAGGCATTTCAATGGAATACCAGCTGATCAGAACTCACTGGAGATAGTCAAAAGACTTCTGCTACGAGTTCACCAAATATAGACAGATTTTTCTCAAAGCATTAATTTGTCCCTTAATCGTTAATCAAAACTTTCCTTAATTTAATTTTGACCATGTCAAACATATTCTATATTATTCTTGTCAACCGAAATTTCTATATTTTAGGTAATACACATTCGTGCCTTGGATTATTTGACCAATCAAACCAGTCATGGTAAATATATAATGTAGAATATGTTTTGTATGATCAATAATTAAATTAAGGAAAGTTTTGATTTGTTAAAGCACTGTTTCATTTTTTTTTAATTATTTGAGCAATAAAATCAATCCAAGATGGTAAATATATATTTATGTATATGTTGCTATATGGAAGGTACATCTTGCATCTCGTTTAGGGTATCGAAACCCTAAAATCCGCAATCAAGAAATTTGTTTACTTGTAGTCCCTAGTCAGTCATGACTGATGGCCTAAAGTCAATTCTGATTAACTGATTTACATGTTTGGACTGAAACAAACTGTATACGTTTTTTGCACATATTTTGACATTTAGAAATCATTCTAATTTAAATAAGCAAATAAATAATAAGTAAGAATATAAATATATTTTACTTACAAAATAGATAGAAATAAATGATGAATAATTGGTAGTACTTGTGAATTTCTTGAAACATGTAGATAAAAAAAATAACAACAGTATTTATAAATAGTTTATAAACATGACTAAACATATAGTCATTACATTATATTATCCTTTTCAAAAACAATGGACATTCCATATTTCCAATTAGGTGATATCAATAAAACTAATCTTTTATTGAAAGTAGCCTCCTAGGTCACTCCGTTCACAAGGAAGATCATTCTAGAAGGGTGTCTGATCTGATACCAATTGTATTTGATAGAAATCACCTTTAAAAATAACTTGATATGGTATCAGATCTAATAAATTATAAACTCACAAGTATTAGCCTAGCAATGTAATATACAATTAAAGCGAGTACACTTAATATATTACACGAGTGTTAATTTATGACAAAAAAAAAATCCAATTAACTCCTTTTGTAGTTTCATTCTCAAACCCTAGATTTATTTCCTTATTGTCTTCCCAATTTGGCTATGGCTTTAAACAAATTACTAATTTAGTCCTTCATTATAATTACTATATGGCCCTTCAACTATTTTATTTCATAAAGATAAGTCTGTTGTACAACAAACGAATTTAATCTTATTTTGCAGTCCAAATCACACCACAAAAGAATAGAAACATGGCATCATTGAATATAAGCTGTCATCATATTATCCCTTGCTCTCACAATAATAAGCATTCAACATCAAAACCCATTAAATCCCTCTCTTTTTCCAGCAATTTCTCTCCAAGATCCATACTATTCTTCCCCAGAAAGCTTAGTAGTTACTATACTGAAATGCATACAAGTGTACCATCAGTATCAGCAATTGCCTCTGGGTATTTTGATTTTGCCCTTTCAATCATTTTGAAGGAAAAATTACTATGAACAAATTACCCGTCGTTTTTTTTTTTTCTTTTTTCTTGTTTGAATAGAATATTTACTCTTTGTCTAAGAAATTGTTATTTTCTTGGTTTAAAAATACTACATCTGTTCCCAGAAGTGTGAAAGAGGTCTTTCCGCCTGCTCTTGATTCCTCTTCAGACCCACCTGCATTTTTTGATGGAACCCCCAAGTTAGTACATCATAAATTTTATTTTATGTGTTTTCGGTTAATTTCATTCCGTAAGTTTCGAGTAGGGTGGACAAGGTCTGGTTCTGAAGAGAACTGAACCAAACTAAGAGCCCATGAAAATCTTATAAATGGAACTATTGGTTCCAAGTTTGGTTTGATTCCATAAATAGAGTTGCATAATGATGACGGGAGGATTCGCCTTAAATATAGACTAAAGTTCCATAAACTCTTTGAACCAAACACCGTAAAAGTTGGGTTCATTCTGGTATTTCTGTTCCAGAATCCAGGTACTAAAACCGAGAACCAGACCGGCCCGGCTGATTCTTGGTTAGTACCGGGAACCAATTAAACTTAAGCAGCCAGTTCGGTACTTTTGTCCACCCCTATTAATTATCAAGCACTCTTCTTAATAATTTTTCTTCCTTTGCCCCCAATGTTTTAGATTTACTTGTGTAAATGCTTGCAAATTCTGATGCAATTCCTTCATTTTAGGCTCTATGTATCTTACACATGCCCATATGCGCAACGTGCGTGGATTGCCCGAAATTATAAGGTTTGGAGAATTTTTCTTAATCTGGTCTATGCTTAATTTGTTTTTCATTCCACAGTCAGTTGTTTCTGATTAAAGCATTCGTTTCCCAAGAATATTTCTGCTTGAATTTTCGTTTTGGGACAGGGATTGCAAGACAAGATTAAATTGGTTCCTATTGATCTCAAGAACAGGCCTGCTTGGTACAAGGAGAAAGTTTACCCTGCCAATAAGGTACAAATCATATAAATGAGAAGATACAATGTGTGCAATTTCTGGAAAAACAGTAGCAATCTCGAGAGCTATATTTCTTTGCAGTAATTTTTGGTTTGGGATATTTTTTTTGCTTGAAAGATTAGTTGCTTGCTTATGGATTACCAGAACCCTTAAAATCACAAAGAATTTCTAACGCTTCGAACTGTGTGAACTAAAGTTAAATAAATAAACGTATTTCTCTTCAATATATTGTGCTTTATGATGAGGTAGTTCAAAATGGTACCAACTAGACAAGGGTTCTGGGTTCAAGGTTCGCTGACACCTACTTATAAATATTGTAAACATGTTGGGCCTTTGACGAGAATGAATTTGGCATGCACACGAGAAGACGTGTTGAAGACTAAATTGAGATAAACAATTTTGTTCCTCTGTAGTCGCTTAAGCTTTCAAAATATGGTGGTTCATGACATATAAGCTTATGAAACTGATATCTAGTGTTCTGTTATGGAAATAGAAATGAGACCAACAATCTACAATAATTTTTTTCCCTGGTGTAATGCTTTCGTGCAGGTACCATCTCTAGAACACAATAACCAAGTTAAGGGAGAAAGTCTTGATTTGATTCGATACATTGATAGTGAGTTTGAAGGACCTTCTCTTTTGCCAGACGTAAGATCTCTTAAACTTCTAATTCGTGCATTCTTTGCCTAGCTTATTTCTAAGTCCTAACTGCTAACCTCGAGCTGACAAAATAGGATCCTGCCAAGAGAGAATTCGCTGAAGAGTTGCTGTCATACACTGACTCCTTCTACAGAGCTGTAACTTCATTTTTCAAGGGTGATGAAATGAGTGTAGCTGGTAAGTTTGTACTTTTAATGGCAGAGAGTTGAACTCTTAATTTGGAAGAAATATGTAACCGAAGTGCTAGTTGCTGGTCTGCTACAGGGACAGCTTTTGATTACATTGAAACTGCTCTTTCCAAATTTGACGATGGACCATTTTTCCTCGGCCAGTTCAGTTTGGTACTTGAAGCATTTAGTTGCATTGTTTCTTGTTATTTTATCAGTATCATGTCTAATGTCAAGTCCTAAGACAAGCACATGGAAGTAAATTTCGTAGAAAAAATATTAAGCTCATGTTTGTCTACCATTAATCTAAAACTCTGTTTGCTAAAGTAAGATTTTTCATTACATATTTTCACCCAATAAAATATTCTACAAAAAATACTATTCAAAACTCCATTCTTCTTCCAATAATAGGAGATAAACAAGCTCTAAGATGTATTTTTCTGTGATTTAAATTTTTGTGCTACATCTGAAGCGCGTAATCAACTTCAGGTGGATATTGCTTATGCTCCATTTATTGAAAGATTTCAACCCTTCTCAATGGAAGTGAAGAATTACGATATTACGGTTGGAAGGCCAAGACTTGCACTATGGATTGAGGTACTGTATTTATATTTCTGACCTAGTGAACTAGGTGTGTGGATGGGAAAAATGACGAAGTGTAGCTGATATCTTCTATCCATGTAAAATTCCTGAATAGTTCTTATAACCTGAATGCAGTCATATAATCAGAAATGAAGCTCTTAAAACAGTTCAATATTAAAAAAAAAAAAAAAATTATGATCCAAAAGTCGTGAACTCAAATTCTAGACCCGTACAAAAGTCAAGAAGTAATATTCTTCAAATCGTCAATATCTAGCCTAGATTTTTCATCCACAGTTGAATTCTGTATTTGAAACATTCTACTGAAATGGAACCATGAAACATGGTTGCTTCACTTTTGCAGGAGATGAACAAAATTGAAGCATACAAAGAAACTAAGCGTGACCCCAAGGAACTTGTAGAAAGCTACAAAATACGTTTCTTGGTATTCTCCAAATTCTACGCTTTCTATAAGTTTGTTTTCATTTGAAGTTCACAGCATAATTACACAGAGACTGGTTGGATTTCCATTTCACTCTTTCCCGTGTTTGTGCAGTCTACTTTGTGAACTCTTGGAGAGTCACACGACGTGTTAATAGGTGGAAACTCCCAACTCCCAAGGGGAAGTACTGCTGTTGCTGCACTCAAATCATTTCAAGACACTTCATTGTATATCACATTTAATCTGCATTTTTTCAATTAAAAGTACGAGGCTTAGTTTCTTCTAGTTAACTTCAACTATTGATCAGCTGTACATGACTGGTAGTCTGGTACATTCATTCTCCATTCCACCAATAAACATTGTCACATCCCCATCACCACCACCACATCGCCACCTGTAGCATCACCAAAGCCTCCAAATGCACCACACACAGATTAACCCAAATTGGAAGTTTAAAACTTGTAAAAAGTTAGAATGCAAAGAAGATAGAATATGCAATCAGCCGTATAGATTACTCAGTCGCTTGAAGGTTAAATAATACAATGGCATATACAATGAATGATCTAGAAAGGACATTTGTTAGTTTGTTTCTAAAAATGTAGATCTTGTCTAGAATAATTTACAACAACTCTAGTGATAACATTACACTGAAAAAACCACAAGAATAATGCTACTGATATAATGTTCCAGCTAGTTCATGACTTGGTTGATTTCAACTGATGTGGAAATGGATAAGGGAAATGTAGTTAAGTTGGTTACTTCAGTTAGCACCCTCCCTCAAGCTAGGAGGTGCTAGAGTAACTTCAAGCTTGTCTTTCAAAAATAGAAACCTTGAATGATTCAATCCTTTGGTTAACAGATCAGCAATCTG
>CADEPD010039159.1:0-11480 GCA_902829195.1 Fraxinus dipetala | reverse complement strand
TTGAGTTAATAAAAACTCTTAATTCATTTGTCATATTCGTGTCTTCTTTCATTCTTTTGTTCTTGATCTAATTCTTCATTATTTTCCATAAAACTTTAACAATTCGTTCCGTTGATTGGTTCCATCAAGTGGTATTCAAACAAGACATAAATCTTGTATTTCCAATATTGCTAACAACGATCCGGGCATATTACTATTTCTTCTAACAAGATATATTTTAGTTGTTTCATAACAAGTGGTATCAAATCTATTCTAATATCTTGTTTATTTCTCAGCACGTGGTATCAAAGCCTAGATTCAGCAGTTCCACAAAAGCCCTGGGTTTGATTTGTGCGAGGCTTTTTGTTCGTGATGACTTCCATGAAGTATGACATTCTACTTTTGGATCGGAGCACTAGGTTTTTACTATGTCAGGTTAAGATGTATGTAGTACTCGCATAACGGGATTTGATGATGCATTGTTGAGAATTGACAAGATGCCCACAATTTTAACCGTGGAGGAAAAATTACGGAAGGATAAGAAGGCAGTTTCTCACATTCATCTTCATCTATCGAATACCATTTTTCAGGATGTTTTGAAGAAGGTTTCAGCAGTTGCTCTATGGTTAAAGTTGGAGTAATTGTACAAGACTAAAAGTCTGACAAGCAAGTTAAACCCCAAACAGCGTTTATACTCTCATCGAATGACAGAAGGAGGATCATTGGAAGATCACCGGGCTGTATTTAAAGAGATCGTCCCTGCTTTGGATACTATCGAAGTAGAGTATGATGAAGAAGATTTGGCATTGATCTTATTGTGTTCGTTGCCCATTTCATTTTTTGCTTAGAGAAATGATCTTGTATAGTCATGATACTCTCACCATAGAGGAGGTGTATGATGCCTTGTATTCAAAAGAGAATATGAAGCATCTGGCTTCTGAGGCCAAAGATGGAGAAGTGCTGGTTGCTCATGGTGATTCTGGAAGGGGCAGACTGAAATCTAAATTCAGTAATCAAATTTGTAACTACTGTAAAAAAAAGGGGTACATGAAGAAGGATTGCTACAAATTACAAAATAAATAAATGTTAGCTGCAATTCGATATGGGAAGCAATAAGAAACTTTAGGTGAAACAGACCTCGTGAAGAACATTCCTGATGTCGAGTCTAAACTAGAGAAGGATTTGATTCTTGATTCAGTATGTGTGTTTCATTTGTCCTAATAAAGACTTATTTACTACATATGAAACAGATTCCAAAGGTGTCGTGGTTATGGAAAACAACGCACCTTGTCGGATTGCTGAAATTGGTACGTCAGATTGAAGATATTGGATAAGACAATTAGAACACCTGGCCAGGTTTGACATTTCCAGCGAAAAAGAATCTCATCTCGTTATTTATCCTTGATTCAAAGGGTTATGTGTTCTTGGTGGAGGTGGAGGTGGTGTTTTTTGTAAGGGTGCCCAGGTTGTATTGGAGGGATAAAAAAGTCTCAATTATACATTTTGCAGAGTCGTGCAAAATCTAGAAGAGTCAATTAGCACAGGCTTTGTACTGTGGTCAATATTCAGTTTGCTACAATACCTTTAGGAGCTCGTAAATGATCAAATTTGAAAAATACTATTCAGTGGAGTTCAGGAGATATGGATAATGACACTTTGCTACCATCATCTTCGGTGTCATTGTCTTCAATTGCTAGAGACGGACCCAGTGGTAAAACGTATGTGGATGCTGATTTTGGAGTGCACGTCAAGAATAATTCAGTTTGAAACGCTATTGAAGTCCTACGTCAAGTTAAAGTTCTATTTTGATAACCCATTGGGAGTTGAAATTTATTTTGGACTCAATTTTTTGGTATCCTACTTCATTAATAACTCTACTAGGAGAGTTTGGACATCTCCTATACATTTTCTATAAATATTAACAATTTTATAATGTGAGAAAACATATTACTAGAATTATAGGATCCATTCTAATTTTCTCTATTCTCCATTATTTTTGAGTTAATAAAATTCCTTAATTCCTCTGTCATATTATTGTCTTCTTTTATTTTTTTGCTCTTGATCTAATTCTTCATTATTTGCCATATAACTTTAACAATCCATTTCGGTGGTTGGTTTCATCAAGTGGTATTCAAACAATACATAATTATTGTATTTCCAACATTGCTAATAGCGATCCGGCATATTAATATTTCTTCTAACAAGAGATATTTTAGTTGTTTCATAACAAGTAGTATCAGAGTTATTCTGGTATCTTATTTGTTTCTCAACAAGTGGTATCAGAGCCTAGATTCAGCAGTTCCACAAAAGTGCTAGGTTTGATTTGTTCGTGGTTTTATGTTCATGATGGCTTCCATAAAGTATGACATTCCTCTTTTTGATAGGAACGCTATATTTTCACTATGCTAGGTTAAGATGCATGTAGTACTCACATAGCAGGATTTAGATGATATGTTGTTGGGAATTGACAAGATGTCCACAATTTTAACCGTGGAGGAAACATTACGGAAGAATAAGAAGGAAGTTTCTCACATTCATCTTTATCAATCGAGTACCATTCTTCAGGATGTTTTGAAGAAGGTTTCAGCAGCTGTTCTATGGTTGAAGTTGGAGCAATTGTGCATTACTAAAACTCTAACAAGTAATTTGAACCTCAAATAGCATTTATACTCTCATCGAATGGTAGAAGAAGGATCATTTGAAGATCAACGGGCTGTATATTAAAAGTGATTGTCCCTGATTTGGAAACTTTCGAAGTAGAGTATGATGAAGAAAATTTGGCATTTATCTTATTGTGTTCGTTGCCCATTTCATTTTTTTCATTTAGAGACACGATCTTGTATAGTCATGATACTCTCACCATAGAGGAGGTGTATGATACTTTGTATTCAAAAGAGAATATAAATCATCTAGTTTCTGATGCCAGAATGGAGAAGGGCTGGTTGCTCATGGTGGTTTTGGAATGGGCAGATCAAAGTCTAAGTTCAGTGATCAAATTTGTAACAACTACAAGAAAAATGGGTACATGAAGAAGGATTGCTACAAATTACAGAATAAAGAAAGGTTGGCTGGAGTTCGATATGGGAAGCAATCAGAGGCTTTAAGTGAAGCGGACCTCACGGAAAACATTGATGGAGATCTCTAGCCATTTCTGATGTCGAGTTTAAACCAGATAGGGATTGGATTCTTGATTCAACAAATGTGTTTTATATGTCCTAATAAAGACTTGTTTACTACATATAAAATGGTTTCCAAATGTGTCGTGGTTATGGAAAATAATGCACCTTGTCGGGTTGCTGAAATTGGTACGGTCAGATTGAAACTATTGGATAAGACAATTAGAACACTTGGCTAGATTCGACATGTTCCGGATTCGAAAAAGAATCTCATCTCGTTGTCTATCCTTAATTCAAAGGGTTATGCATTCTTTGGTGGATGTGGAGTTTTTAAGGTTTGTAAGGGTACACATATTATATTGGAGGGACAGAAAATGTCTCAATTATACATATTGTAGGGTCATGTCAATCAGCAGAGGTTCTGTACTGTAGTGGACATTCAGTTTGGTACAATACTTTAAGGAGCTCATAAATGGTCAAATTTAAAGAATACTGTTTAGTGGAGTTCGAGAGATATGGATAATACTGCTTTGCCACCATCACCTTCGGTACCATTGTATTCAATTATTAGAGACGAACACAGTGGTAAAAGGTATGTTGATATTAATTTTGTTGAGCGTGCTTTCAGCGTAGTAGAATGTGTAAAATCTAGCAAGGGGCATTCTTTAAAAGTATTTGAGTTCTATTTTGCTTTGGGGTATGTTACAGCCCAGTTTGGTGAATTTTAAAATCGTTATGATTTTTGGGAAATTTGAGGTAATTTTGTAGAGGAGTGCTTGGATTCATTTGAAGAGGTGTACTATTTTGTATTGGTTGGAGAAATCAGTTTTGGTTATTATTGAAGAGTCGGTTCATTCCTTGTAGATGAATTTTCTTCTCCAAGTAGAGAATATTTTGGAGCTTTGTTCGTTGTAGTGGAATTCGAGTCAATGTGGTGATTGTTAGAATTTGGGTGTAACCCGAATTCCTTGTTGAAATAATTGAAAAATTCAAATTGAAATGCACGTCAAGAAGAATTCAATTTCAAATGCTATTGAAGTCATATGTCAAGTTGAAGTTCTATTTTTGAAACCCATTGGGAGTTGGAATTTGTTTTGGACTCTATTTTTTGGTATCCTACTTCATCAACAACTCTACTAGGAAGGTTTGGACATCCCTTACATGTTTCTTATAAATATTAGGCTCTTTTATACAATTTTATAATGTGAGAATAAATGTGAGAAAATAGATACTAGAATTATAGGATCCAAATTCACCCACACTTTTTTTGTGTTAATAAAATGCAAGTATCTCCAAAAATATATCTAAAACCAAAGATCATAAAACCCTAGTCCAACATATTTAACCCAAGGTTATAAAAGTAATTATAATTTTCTCTCTTCTCTATTATCCTTGAGTTAATAAAATCTCTTAATTCCTCTTTCATATTCTTTTCTTCTTTTTTTCTTTATCCTTGATCCAATTCTTCATTATTTGCCATATAACTTCAACAATTCATTCAGGTGGTTGGTTTCATCAAGACCAATTCAAACAATACATAATTCTTGTATTTCCAACATTGCTAATAACGATCCAGACATATTAATATTTCTTCTGACAAGAGAAATTTTGGTTGTTTCATAACAATTTTATTGGGGATCTCGACAATTATTTAGCCTCAGTATGGATACAATGTATAAATTGGTTTATAAATTCATAAAAAGTTAAATATTAATTTCAATTACTCATTTGTAAGTATTACTCATTATTATCTACACATTTTATGGACCACTACTATTCATCTTACTATTTATATTTATAAATCATTTATAAGTTTGCCCGATAGAAGTATTGTAATCTTTGTGCATATTAGGAGAAATTATAATATCCTTATAGTTTGAAGTCAAAGTCAAATATTAATTTTAATAGCACATTCACAACTACTACCCTTTTGTTATGTGTTTAATGTGGATGAACTTCAGTCCATGGGGCAAAACTAGGCTAGTAACCTTGCAAGACTCATGGATGAACTTTGGTCTATGGGGTGAACATAAGTGTGTTTAATGTATGTGAGCTTCGACTCATGATGTACAAAGGATCGAGGGATCTTCATATTTCAGATCTTTTAGTCTATATGCAACAGTGGATTTTACAAAAATAAATATAATACATGTTGCGTGCATCAAGATAATGTTGCTCCTTTCCACTTTCATTTTTAGTACCATCTTTCCATGTCCTTAAACTTCAAATGTTGAAGAGTTTCTCATATAGAGTTGTTCTTTATGATCCATAGTCTTGTATGTAAAGAACGATTTGTACACATGTTGCGAGTTACATTCATAAACGTTCGCAAAAGAAATTAATGTCTAGCACCTCATAAAATAGGATATCATGTTCTGTTATATTGGCTTGAGAATCCTTGGACTGATGTCCTTCCTTGTCACAATTATAACAGTTGCATCCGAACTTTTTAGCAGCCTTTGATGTCTCACTTTGGCCTTCGCCATTGTTCTTTCTCTTTTTTTGTTAACAATGGAACCTCATTCTACTATTTTGGTCTTTGATTCCATTGAATGAAATACACCAATCATCCTTTTAGATTTGCGATTGTCTTTTTCTATTCTTAGTAAAAAAAAAAAATTCTTTACGCTTATGTTTTAGATAATCCTTGAAGTCTTTCCATAATGACAACAATTTTAATATAAGTTCAGTAACTTGAAATGATTCATTGAGAGATATACCTTCAACATTTATATCATGAAGAATTACTTTCAATTCTTGAACTTAGGATATAAGAGTTCCATTGTCACGGATTTTGCATTACAGTACGTATTGTATAAAGTGATATCTAGTTCGTTGAGTACGTAGTTTTTGTATAAGAAATCTAAATGTCTCCATGCATCAACCGCAATCAATTTCTCCATGTCACTTTCATCGACTTTATATGAAAAAGCATCTTGTTTGAGAAATTTTGTCAAACTTAATGTATTCAGATAAAAAAAATTGCCAACTCTTGAAATCTGATCCATGAAGTTTATCTAGTTTTTCTCTTGTTGAATCGAGAGCAGATTACCAAATGTATCCATTCTAATATAATATTAGAAGATAAACGACTTAAAACTAAATGGCGAATGAAAAAATAAAAATAAAAAATTCATCTTAAAATTATTGTTTCTGGAGCATCGATTTCTCCTTCTAACAATTAGAAGACTTTAATCTAATGTGACGAATAAACATGACAAAATAAATATCCGAATCCACCAACTTCACGAGGTGTCCTTAAGACAAATTTGTTCTCTTCAATGGTGCTCTCTAAGGTAGCCACCAATCATCTCCTAAGATATATCTAATTTCAACTCTTACGAAAGTAACACAACAATCATCAAGTGTTCCAACGTACTCAACTTTATGTTGTGCCCGAAAAGCAAAAGCAGAATTTAGAGAAGAAAAATTCAAAGCTGAGAAATTATTACATTTTAATGGTTTCATTTTTCTGGTAGGATGATAAAGAATTATAAAGTATTCGTGGTCATTCGATCAACCTAAATGTCTCTTCAAGAATAGTGGTGACCCATCAATACATTTTAAAAGAACAGAGATATCTGTTTGGATACAAAATAGATGTCGGTTATAGAAAATAGACTTCGGTCACAAATGTAACTAGAAAAACTAGTGTAAAAAACAAACGATTTGAGCTTTAGACAGTTAAAAATAATTTCATCCAGTACTCGAAGAATTTTATTAATTATAGTTTGGCCCGAAAAGTCTAAATAAAAAAACTACAAAAATTTTCTGTAAAAAGATATCTTCAAGACGCGAACTAGCTTGGATAAACAATGGCAATGCCCATGTGTGGTTCGAACCCATTGGCATCTAGTTCCTCTCCTTTTCCACAAAATTGGATGCGCTTTAGTGGCCAAACTCAAAGGTTAAAAATGGTCTTATAAAAACCATCTTTTTTCAATTTTTTTTTATGTGGGACAAAATTAAACAATTTCCATCAAATTCTCAAAGTTTCAAGTGGATGAATTGGAATTCAAATATTTCATTCAATATTTAATGGTTTTACCAAATAAATATATCATGTCATTCATTTCATGGAGTACAACATGAATTTGCTAGGTCCCGTAAATTCGAAGTTCCAACTCAATTAATTTTGATCTCAAAGTATCCTAAAATAAAATTATTTCCCAATTCATAATTGATGGAAACTTTCATCAAGCCATGTAACAGAATAATTCTAAAAAGTGGATTGATACCATAAATGAAGAGATAAAGTCAATAAAAGATGATGATGTTTGGGAACTCGCTCATTACTTTTTGGTGCAAAACCTATTAGTTGCAAATGGATATTTAAAAAAAAAGGAATTCGAAGGGTGATGTGGAGAAATATAAGGCTCATCTTGTTGCAAAAGACTTTACTCAAAAGGAAAACATTGATTTCGAAGAGAAAATCTCTATGGTTTTTACGACAGACTCTTTTAAGACTATTATGATACTTGTGGCACATTTTTATTTTGAGCTATATTAGATGGATGTAAAGAAAACTTTTCTCAATGGTGACAATGACGAGACGATTTATATGGTATAACCGAAAACTTTTTATTAGGTTGCAAATTAAAGAAATCCATCTGTGGGTTTAAATAGGCTTCCCTTCAATAGTATCACAAATTTCACCAAGTAATCATTTTGTTTGGTTTTGAGATGAATGTTGTTAATGATTTTGTATACTACAAATTTAGTGGGAGTAGGCATATTTTCCTAGTATTGTTTATCGATGAAATATTGTTTGTCTGTAATGAAATAGGCTTACTGCATGAAACAAAGATATTTCTATCAAATAATTTTGAAATGAAAGATCTTGGTAACGCTTCTTTTGTATAAGGGATACATATACATCGGGATCGTTCTCGTGGTATTCTTGAATTATTATAAAAGAGCTATATCAATACGCTTCTTAAGAGATTTGGGATGCTTGATTGTAAACTAGGTAATATCCCTACTGCAAATGGAGACAAGTTCAGTCTCAATCAATGCCCTAAGAATGGCATTGAAGAGGAGGAAATGTAGAAATTTCTTATTCTTCAACAGTTGCGAGTTTAATCTATACTCAACATGTTTGGATATAACATTCATTGTTGAAATGCTAGACATATATTTGAGTAACCCTTGTAATGGATCACTGGAAGGCAGCAAAGCCGGTTATGCGGTATGTACACAGAACAAATGATTACATGATCATATACAGAAAATTAGACCAATTGGAGATCATTGGTTATTCTGATTCCGATTTTCTAGATATCAAGATAGTCAAAAATCTACATCGGGCTATGTTTACATGCTAGTTGGAGGAGCTATATCATACAAAACTACCAAGCAAACATTTGTAGCTTTTTCAACCATGGCAACAGAGCTTATAGCATGTTATGAGACATCCAATGAAAGAATATGGCTGCGAAATTTTGTCACTTGGTTGCTCATTATAAATAGAATTGAAAGACCACTTAAGCTATTTTGTGATAATAAATTAGCAGAGTTGTATTCAAACAACAGCAGAAGTTTGACAAATTCTAAGTTTATAGACAGTTCTTAGTACATTCTTATGAATAGCCTGTTTAGAAGTTCACATGGTTGTGGTAGTAGCCATTCTCTTAAATAACTCCAAAGCTTCATTGATTGTCTTAGCCGATAAGGAGGCATTTGATGATGAGTCCACCATACTTTTGTAAGATGGAAGTAGACCTGTATAAAAATATTAGACCTAGAGCCCTTTACTAATGTCGTGACGAGAACACTTTCGAAGTATGTTCTCGAATCTATTACAAGCATCATCAAATGATTTGGTTTCTTCTTAACGAAATATGGATATGTCATACTTCAAATTCGGTATCTTCCTCGGAGGAAAGAATTTGGTACATAATTTTTTAGTTAAGTAATTCCAAGTAGTGATACTGGCAATGGGTTGTGAGTCCAACCATCAAGGGCTCTATCACGTAGAGTATATGGGAATAATCTCAATTTGATAGCATCGTCTGAAAGCCCTTAATATTTAAAATGTTGACACATCTCCAAAAATTGAGAGACATGTGTGTGTGGATTTTCATTGGCCCTGCCATAGAATTAGGAGTTGGCAAAATTCTACAGAACCCGTTAAAACCACCCAAACCGAACCAACCCGACCGATTTGGGTTATTTTTTTGTTGTTTTTACACGGGTTGGGTGGGTTAGCTTTGTAGGCGGGTTGGGTCGGGTCAGGTTATACGTTAATTCATGAAAATCGAATAAACTCATCCCAACCCAAACCGCCTACTTTAAAAAAAAGAAATAAAATACATAAAAAGTAAAAGGAACCTAAAACGTATGAGTATATAGTATAATTGTATTACCTTTGTGCATTTTAGAGGAGGAGCTTACTGTCATTCCCACAAGAAATGTAGTATAAATTTTCCATGTTATGTTAAATGCACTTTGTCCTTTGTAAGTTTGGCTAATGAGGATTGAATAAGATAATATATAATTTTATTTATTTATTTACTTACTATTTAATTTTGTATTCGAATTTAGTATAATAGAAAATTGGGTGACTTTAATTTTTGTTGACTAGTCGTCTCAAATCGACGAACCCAATCTAACTCGACCAATACTTGATTTGGTTGGGTTGGTTGGGTTGGGTTGTGTTATATTTCAACCTTTAAACGGTTTGGATTGGGTTAAATTTTGACCAAATCGATCGTGTTAAGTTGGGTTTGGGTTGAAGCAAAAATCGACCTAACCCAACCTATGCCCACCCCTACGTAGAATTGATGTCTTATGAAATAAATGGATGACATTGGTCTTCAACTAAAAGTTCGACTGTCCAAAGGGAGGATAAATGATTTGAGATTGGCTCTGAATAATTTGTCAAGTCATGAAGTCCCCAACTAGCATAATCCTTTCATCAACCACTACATCTTATTCACTTGGATAACCAAATTATTTTGTGAATTAGCCATCTCTGTGTCTCTTGCTTCTCTTTGCCTACAGTGAAAGGTTCGTTTGATTTTCGGATTAGCTAGTATCAGTTCACCGTCTCTCTAACTTTCACATAAAATGATTGAAAGAGAAAAAATAGAAGCACTGAAATAAATTGATCGCAAAGAAATAATAAAATAGAAACAAAAAGTTCAAAACAGTGTCAAGGTAAATGAAACTAAACTCAAATACAATCCCTAGTAACAGAGTCAAAAACTTGTGAAAATCTTTTCGATTTGAAATACTACAAGTGCAAGTTCGTTAACAAGTAATAAAATAAATTTTGAATCCATGTATCATACCCACAGAAATTGTATTAATTTAAATTCTAACTAACTTAGCCTTAATTGAAACTATGAAATTTGGTGATTTTTTTCAATAACTTGTGATTTAATAGTCTAATTATGACTGGAAGACCCAATTAACTAAAATCAATGCAAAGATCGTGATTATTACAAATTTTATGGATATATAATGATAATAGGCGCATTAAGATCCCGAATCCCCTTTTATCAATCCTCTTTAACCCTAATTTTAAAATTTGACAACACGATTCAATTACAAATATCAATATTCCTAAATTGTTTAACATTCTCTTTTAAGTAGAATTAAATATATTCTTACACATGACCTGACTATATTCTATGATGGATGTGAAGACACAAGAATATATTAATTGAATTATGTCTAATATGGGTGTATCTTTTTAATTGGAATGTGTTTAGTTTTAAATGGGTTAGAAAATTTAGACTGATTTATTTTCAGATTTTTTTGGGAAACCTTTTGAAATTTTGAAATGGTTTACAAAGATTGAAACCTAAATCAAACCACTTTGAAATGGTTTGGTTCGGTTAAAAAAAAGGTTGATGGATCCACGTGGAACCAGGCTAATAGTTTCAAAAAAGCGATTTGATTCGATTTAGCGATTTCGTTGTTCAACCCTCGTTTGAGGAAGATCGATATTTGTACTCTAAAAGAACACAACACATTAAGCGCTCGTATAAATTTGGAGTCGACTCCATAAATTATGACGGTGTCTAGAATTTTGTACTACTTTCTTTCTCAGCAATGCAGCATTGAGATATCTTGAAGGATTTGCTCCACCACTATCCCACAAGCGAGTAGTTCTACACTAATCAATGCAGATCCTGCCCTTGATATTATTGTTGGCTCGATGCCTTAGCCATTTTCTTGTTCATTGCCCATGCTATTGGGAATTTACTTAACATATACAGTAAAAATAAAACAAATTTCAATTCTTATCAAGGATCTTCTTCATGTTTAGTAAGAAACTGTGATAGAAATTATACCTTATATAAATTTTGTAAACTCCTTTGCTGAACACAAACAACCACGATCTGCAATCCACAGTTGTCCAATTATTTGCCTCCAATG
>CADEPD010039154.1:0-10238 GCA_902829195.1 Fraxinus dipetala | reverse complement strand
GATGAACGCATACCTGAAAGTAGTGAGAGAGAAAGAATACTGACTATCAACCATTGATTTCTGGATTGAACTTTAACTAAACTCTTATAGAATGAACTGAAAAGAAAGATAGAAAAAGATATATATTATAACTATTTCTACGTCGAGCATGCATACAAGTAGAAAAAATAAAAACACTCAAACTAAATAATATCTCTATAAGAAACTTCAAATTGGTAGTCAAAAGCACTTTTCTTAGCTCCTAAATCCCTCACCTTAAAGATCCCTATTTGGAATGAGAAAATAAATGATGAATTTGGGGCGAGGGATTTAGGAAAATTTTTAAAAGGATTAAATAAAATGATAAAATTTTGGGGAAGAAGATGAAGTGGGAGTGGAAAATAAAGTTTTAAAGGTTTGAAATTGTGAGTGGTATAGAAAACAATTGGGTATAATTTGTAAAAAAAAAGAAAAAACAATTTGGATACAAAAATTGCAATTATTACTTTTAAATTTTGACGTTTTTACTGTTTTTAATGACAAATTTGACGGTAGGGAATTTTTCTCACAAAAGGTTTTCTGCGATTTTCAATATATATGGGGTATATCGCAAATGGAAACGTTTCTTAGAGTTTTTTGGTATTAATCCTTTTATATTTATATCCCCAACTTTTTTATCGTATATTTATTTTTAACCTTCTATTAATTAGTATATCTTATCATTAATGATGTTTAAAAAAAATCGTTATAAGGGAGTAAGAAGATTTGTTTTTCCTTCGTATTTTTAGATTAGTAAGATAAACAACAAATAGAAATGTTCGACAATTTTTTTCCATACTAACAAAATATTTGAATAAAATCATTATCAAAGACATTGTAGTATTTAATGGAAGGTCAAAGATACGAATGCGATGAAAAAAGTTAGGAACGTAAATGTGAAAGTTTAAAATTTTAAGGACCTTCATTTTAATTATAATGTGGTGTATTTAATAAAATTCGTAGTAGGAATATTTTTACCCATAAACCATATCTAAATATATAATATATTAATAAATCAATTCCCCAAAAGACCTTATTTTTCGAGAGTGTTTTATAGCCTCATTTCTCAAATAGTGGTTATATTCGCACCACATTTTTCTTTTTCGAAATATGCCACATTTTAATTACATTAAAGGTCATTCACCTTTATTCAATATTACACTTATATCTTTAACTTTTTTTTCATCACATTTTTACTTTTGACATTTCATTAATGAAAAAATCTTGTTCTTAATCATGAATTTCGTCCAAAAACATTGTTAATGTGCTTTAAAATGAGGATAAAATATTTAATCGACTTTTTGCAGCATTATTTATTTTGCTTATTGAGGAATACAATGACAAATGAGTATTTTTACTTTATCTTAAATTTTTTTTTGAAGAAAACCCATAGTCGAAAACAATTTACGTTAATTTGAGATTAAGAAACATAAGCTTGTAGGCTCGACACGAATTGGACTCAATCCGTGAAAGGTTGAGGCTGGCCTGACCCTAACCACTTTTAAAAAGGTAGAGAGAAATATCCTTAAAATATGGACCATTTTGAAACATCAGTACAAAAGTAAGGGATAAAAAGAAAATACATTAACACCTTCTTCAAACCCACGATCCAAGATAACCAAATTCAAAACTAGGGTTGGACAAAACTCTCGAATCGAACCGATCGAATCGGACCCAAACCAAACTGAACCGAATGGAGCGATTCTTTTTAAGTTAAATACTCGAATGGATATCTGAACCGAGAATCGTCTGGTTCAATTCAGTTCTCGGTTCTAAATCAAGAACCGCAAAATCGAATAAGAATCGAATATCCAATTTTTTAAAATCTTAAATAAGTCAAATTATTTTATTTTTTAAATAAATTTGTTAACTAATTAGTTTAGTACAAACCCAAAATATGATTTTCCTATTTCTAATTTCCAACCCAAGTCCAATTAATCAAATTGAACTAGATTTTACCTAAATCTCTTATTCTATCGTAGTACCGTTTCTGTCTGCAGAAATTGAATTGGAAACATCTATTTATTATTGTGAGTTTTCTATCTTCTTCTTCATGTGATTTTAACTATCAAATTTATGAAGAACTTAACAAAAAGAGACTCAAAAGATATTATGAGATTGAACTACATTATTTTGTAAGAGTTAAATTGAACATGTCATTATTGACTAATGTAGTGTTGTTGTAAATATAAAAAAAAATTAATTATTGTACAAAACTCGAGAACCGAATGGAATCGAACCGAATCGAATCCAAACAGTTCTATAATTAAATTTGGACCCGACGGTTCCATTTGCTAAATACCCGAAAATTCGAGTAGAACCGAATAGAGTCGAATAATGTCCAGCCCTACTCAAAACCTTAACCACACAAAATAAAAAATCGAATAAATACTGCTAAAATATGCAAATTCAGATTACGAATTGGCATCTTCCATATTATTACGAAGAAATTTTGCATTATTCCATCTTTAAATCTTCAAAAAATGGCGAAACTCTACATGTTCAAATTTTCAGATTTTAGTGTTCATTTTGTCCATTATTACTGTTTCATTTTATAATTAGCATTGAAAGTTTATTTTTTCAGGTAACATACTTATTTTCACTTTGAAGCCTTTTATTAAAGAGTTTTCTAAATTTTGATTCAATTATTAATGTGAAGTTACAAATGAGCCACCATAATTAGAGATATCATGTTGGTTGATTTAGAGTTTTTGTTTACTATTTAAATAGTTTGTTGAAATTAATGCTCTCGAACAAATGCCGATAATTGTCAATTACTTTAGGTTACGTTTGGATTGTATTTATAAACTATTTATAAACATTCAAGTCATTTTCTACATTTTGAAGAACTAATAAGTACTACTCACCACCACTCATTCTATCGACTTATAAATTAAATCGTTTATAAATATTCTTCAAACATGGAGCCACGATTTATTACTTCTCTGTTCTCTGAAACGGTAAATTGGGGGAGACAGTAACTGAACATGGATTTTTAGAGAGAGAGAGAGAGAGAGAGAGTCGATTATTCTTTACTAACCACCAATTCAGATCATATTCTTAACTTATATAAATAAATTAGTATCTGTTTTCTATAAAAAAAAAAAATCTGGAATTATGACCTGAATTATGGGCTTGTTTGATTCTTATTTTTGGTGTAGAATGCATATTGAAATGACAGATTGATGTAGAATGTATTGTTAAAAAATAAAGGAAAGTTTTAAATTTGCATGTAATGTTATTTTATTGAAAAATGTATAGTTGAAAAAAGAAAGAAAAATATATTTTAGAAAAAATAGGGATCAAACAAGGGCTCAAACTTTTATTTTTCAAAATGTAATTTTAAAGTACGAATATTTCAATTTTTTGATTTTTTCAAAATAGAAGGAAAAATACAAATTAGTTGGATTTTAAGATGAGGTCGTCACAGCCTAGGCCAACCTTTTAATAGTCTGGGCCATCACAAGCCTTGATAATTCGACCCACTTTGGCATATTTTTAAGGAAAAATTATATAACTACCAACGTTTCAAGATACATTTTCAAAAATAACAAACTTGTAGATTTTTCACATTTTGTGACCACTGATAAATGTTTGATCACCCTGATAAAAATTTGTTACCTATAATTTAATTTATTAGTTCATTGTCACAGTACATACATAAAAATGTATGGTCAAAATCACGTACCAATCACAAATTGCCCAAAGCCACGTTCACAAGACACAAATTATGATCACGATTATAAATTTAATAAAAAATCATACATTTCTTAGGTCGCAACTTATTTATTGGTTAAAAATTACCTATTTATTGATCACAATCATCCAAATAACTAATCACAAATGCTCATCATCTCACTTCACTCCACCACCATCGGCACTGTCGAAACACCGCGCCACCTCACCACCATCTGCACCAACAACCACTACCACCACTACCTCATCCTTAAATTCGTAATCGCCTCTAACTTCACGATACCACCACCATCACCTCTACCTCCACCTTCTACCAACCACACTTGCACCACTACCGCACGATCAAAGATGTAGTGCCCCTACTACCTTCAATACACCACAAATCCACCCCAACTTCGGCCACCGCCAGAATCAGAAGAAGAGAGAGAAATAAAAAAACCTAAACGATCTCTGATTGTGAGAGACATCAATCGTCATTTGCAGTGCAGACCACCATCAACACACCACCGCCGACATTTGCATGTTCACAACTACTTGCATCTTCAATTTGGCCTCCACCGCTAGCATCCAACTTCATCTTCCCCACCATCGTCAGCCGAATTGAACATTTGGTGGTCGTTATAGCAATGATTTGGATGGATTGGTATGGTGCTTTGCTAATTTAGCATAGAGATTTAATTGTGGACAGTAATGAATGGGATAAATAAATAGATTTGCATGTGTCAGAGAGGAAGGTAGAGGTGGAAATTTCGGAGAAGAAGGTGGCGATGGAAGTGTTGAAGAATGAGGTGGTAGTGGCACGTACACCCCCATGGGTGTGTGGGAATGTTGGGTTTGTATTGTGGAAGCGACATTGTAATCGGGGTGGAAAATGAATTAGGGTTAGGGTGTGGTTTAGTGTGGAATGGGGTGGGTGGGGGTGAAGTTGGGATACACCTAATATTTGAAACAATGATTCTATTATCTGATTATTGAAATGAAAAATTGAAAAACAGGTGTGAGTATAATTTTCTCTATTTTTAATTAATGATATCAGTCACCTTTTTTCTTTTTATTCTCAAGGTGTCACTTGTTTTCTCCTTGTAAATATGCTCTTACCTTTCCCAATTAAATTGCTGTTTCGAATTCTTTATACTCTCCTTAGTTATTTGAATGCCTATGACTTTAGGAGTTGAATTATTTGGTTTGTACTCTTTAGCTAGGTGTATGCATATGCCTATGACAGTGGGAGATGAATATTTGCAGTATTTTTAGTCAATGTTTTGGAAATCAAACAATTAATTTAATTTGAATAGACTTGTGGTTTTTTCTTTATCCACCGCATGGAGCAATTCCAGGAAACCAACCCTTTCTTGAAAGAATATGTATATGAGGTCCACTTGGCATTTCTAGCTAAGTTGCCCAACCATAGAAAATGAATACACTCATGGAGATGGAGGGGAATAGGGACAGATCATTTTTTAACTTAAACAAAATATATCCCTTTGGACATTTGACTAATAAGTAAATTCTGATATTAGGGAGAGATTATTTTTGAACTTAAAAAACAAAATAAATCCCTTTGGACATTTGGCTAATAAGTAAATTCTAATAGTATTTCAAGTACAATGCTACATATACATAATTATTTACAAATTTTAATTAATTTCATTCTCTTTTTTTTTTTTCTCTTTCTCGCTCTTGCGAACTAATTTTTTTTCTCTTTCTGTACATCAATTTGTAAATAATTATAAACAAGTAACATTAGTCAATACCTGTCACTTCACACTATGCTTCAACTTTTGCAATTCAAAATGAATCAATTCAATTTCAAGTAAAAAGTATAAAAGTTTGTATTGTTCAAAACTTTTGTTGATTGATATCTCGGTTTAAGTAGTTCAATTCAAGAAACAATCTTTGTAAGTTTAGTCAAAACTACAATGTTTAAATATCTTGTAATTTGGCTAAGGGTAAAAAATTAGCAATAAGGAAATTCTACTTACAAGTACATAAGAAGTTTGTTTGGAAGGACTTTTTGGGAGTTCAAAAGCAGTTTTGAATGTTAAAATACTTATTAGTAAAAAATGCCATTGTATGGTAGCAGTTCAAAGAAGTTCTTCTTAACATATTAAGGAAAAAAAAAAAAAAAAAGGAGTTTTTAAATAATGTGGTCGCTAAGGCTTAATTAATCAAATATATTCCATGAAGTTAAACATGTAAAACACCACCACCGCCATTCCTCACGAAATTGCCGACTCGTCGACCCTAACCTTATATATATAACACAGAATTTCCTTCGGTTCTTCACTTTCTTACTTCACAATTCAGCACTCTCTCTAGAATCTTTCCAAACACTCAAAAATTTGTCTTTTCCCTTTTTCACACACAATCAATGGCCCTTGAAGCTCTGAATTCACAGGCGGCGCCGCCGCCGTCTCCTCTCCGGTATGAGGAGATTGACTCTAACAGGACTAAAGGGAAGCGCTCAAAGCGTTCGCGATACGAAGTCGTCCCCAGTCATACGGATGATGATGAATTCTTGGCTCTTAGCCTCATGATGCTTTCTCGCGGCGCCTCCTGTACCGCCGCCGAAACCAACGCTGAAACGAAATATGATATTAAGCCTGTTCCCACAACCACCAAGCGTACGACGGCGGAGAAAATCCTCATCCCCAGTGAAGAAAAGAAACAGATAAAGTCTTCAGTGTCGTCGACTGAGGCGGTAACTCAGCCTCAGAATACTTACAAGTGCAGTGTTTGTAACAAGGCTTTTGCGTCATATCAAGCGCTAGGGGGGCACAAAGCCAGCCATGGTATTAAGAACTCCTCCGCCACCTCTACTGCATCAAAAGATGGTCATGTCTCGTCGTCGACCTCCATCGTCACCGCCCCTAATACCCCTTCTCTACACCTAACCGGTAAACATCATGAGTGCTCCATCTGCCACAGAGTTTTCCCCACGGGCCAAGCTTTGGGTGGCCACAAGCGTCGTCACTATGAAGGCGTAATTGGTGGCGGTAAGAAGAGCAGCATAGCCTCCTCCGAAGGCGCCGACGCCTCCACCCGCAGCCAAAGCCAAAGCCAAAGCTACGGCCACGGCCACACCGTCCGTGACTTTGACCTGAACTTGCCGGCCACCCCGGAAATTTGCCTGGATTTGATCCCTTTCCGGCCGGAAGAGAAAAGTCAATTAATTCTTTACGAACAAGAAGTAGAAAGTCCCATGCCCGTGTCTGCGAAGAAACCGCGTTTGTTTCATTGAAGAATTTCATAGAAAATTGATTAGAATACAATTACTGGATTCATTATTATTTTATTTTATTTTTATTTTGTTCTGGAAAATATTATTGGAACACTGGTAAATTTTTGGGTTGACTTGATGTACAGAGAATAGTTCATTGTGTATGAACTCCCTCTTGATCAATTCTTTTATTCATGGTGTTAAATGAAAATTATCAAATTTGATCTTGTGTTATTAAATTCTTACACAATGTTCATGCTTAAATTATTATGATTAGTTTTTCATAATTACGTGTTGATTATATAAATTATTTTTATTGCTCGATCTGATTTGAGATTTACAAGAGATAGTTATTACCAATCGTGTTTTTTTTTTTTTTTTTTTCATCTACTCTTGTTGTTTCGAGACGTATTTTATCAAGATTGGATTGATATTTGAACATATTGCATTAAATTAATGAAAAAGAAAATAAATTTAGAGGTGACTAATTGAAACTCTTTATTTCTCAATTTGGTATGAGATTTGTATAAAACCGTTGACAATTATCATGTAACGTACTATTTTTTACCTATTTTTTTCGTTTTTGACACTTTTTATTGATGTTGTCAACCTTTTGAAACGAGCTTCTTTAAATCCATGAAAAAACAAGTTATAAGCCCTTTATTTTTTGATTTATCTAAGATTCATCAATATCATCTTCACATAGTGACTCATATTTCGAGCCAGCCAATAACCTTATGTTGACAAAGTCAACAAATGCGAAATTGCCATATTTGCAAACAAAAAATTTGACTCATATAAAGTTTCTTATTGCTACACAATTACTAGGAAATAGGAATCAACATTGAATTGATACAATGTGCAGCTTATACTTTTCAATTAATTATAGGCAGGAATTTTCTCAAAGTCCTTACTCTGTCTTCAAGAAAGAACCAAAAATATCTTAATTAAAAATAATTAAATTTCTCCAATAATAATCTATCGGATTAAGCATTTGTTAAATAGGTTTTTTTTTAATTGTTAATTGTTCTTACGTAATCTGTCTGTCAGTACACATGGGAAGTCGTTAAGAAGCAAAAATTGGAATTTTTGTAAGAGCTCATTCAAATAGTGCTAGGGACATGGGATTTAAACAGGAGTAAAGCTACTAAGACGGGTTCAGACCAAGGTAAAAAACAGGGATTTAAATTCAGCTGATGTGGCATCAATAATTTGCAATTTGGGGGGAAGCCTTAGTGGACTTAACTTGCTGGACCGGACTTGTTTTTTTATCCCCTTTTATGTCCACAAACAATTCATTTTCCCTTACCTGCAGACAAATTTCTCCATTCCAAATATTTAGAACAAGCAACCCAAAATAAATCCTTTATCCTTTCTCTCAAAGATTGACGGGTTTTTCGACCATCTTAGGTACGTGAGCTGTACCACTTCAGTCGCGGGTAACTGGAGTGAAGGTAGATTTTTTTTTTTTACCTTCGAGGAATTTGAGAAAATCTGCTCCCTTACCTTGCCCGAAGAAGTGTGAACAAAAGTGAATGCAGATTTTTGGGGGTTTTGAGGAACTAAATGAAATCATACATTGCTCCAAATTTTGAAGCCCCAAATTCTCTCGAAAGTGCCCCCACCGCTCCCTGCCGAGGTGTTACTCCTTGTTCACTCGTGTTAATAGGTAAAAATTGATCATCTTCACATTTTTGAGATTTTAGTTCAATTTTTGAAAAGTTCAATTGAGCATCTTCACATAAAAGATCCTAAAAAAATGTAGCTACGTCGAAAAGGAAAAAGTAATGTTGGAGAATTAGATGGTTGAAGTCAACGTAGCTCATCCAAATTTGATGAAGAATACTTGACTAGTGATTGGAAAAGAAGTCTGAGCTTCCTTCTTCTCCATTAGAGAGAGAGAGAGAGTGAGAGGGTTGGAATGGACTTCGATTAAGGTGGGGTGAGGAAATTATGGTTGCGCGGCTGCGGGTTGAGCGTCAGAGATTTGCTCAACTCGAATTAGAAATGAACTCTTGGTTAAGGGTTGGGTGTCGAGACTTTTAGCATGTTATGGCTAGCAATACCCATAGGAAAAACTGGAAAAAAAAATTGTAATTAGCTCTTCCTCCCGATAAATTCAGACTTTTAACAAATTTTAATAAAAAGTTGCGAATCATATTTGATGAAGATCCTGTATGTTGTGCTTATTTGTATGTTCATATTCCACTTCTTGCTGGACAAATGTAAATAATTGAAAGACTCTTCCAGATTGGAAGGAAGTTTAACTTATACTGAAACTGATTTATCGAAATATGTTGTTCTTCATCTTATGCATGCTATTTGGATTTTGCATGTGTTACATCTACTTTATTTATTTTAGTCGAGCACTATTTTTCGTGGTTTATTCCTCTGGTAGAATGGGCAGAAGGAATTACAGAATCTGTCATAGTTGTAGAGCTAAGGGCCACTCCTTTGCCGAATGCTCATGAAAATGCCAATGCCCACTATGCAAGTCAGGATTCGAGAAGTGTTTCGTGGTGGAGAAAGAGACAATCAACAAAGGACGATTATTCCTTTGTTGTAGTGAAAATTGTGGATTTTGGGATTGGGTTGTGAAAGAAGGATCAAGCGGTCAATCCTCAAGCAATAGCACTTCCTCAATTAACTCGACGACAAACGAAAGAGTTGAAGATATGTCACACATGTTCTAATCTCGAGTTTGCCTCAATGATGAAGAAGAACTACAAATTTCGATGATCGTGACAATCTGCAAGGCAAAAGTTAGCACGGAAGAAAATGCTGAAGGAAAGGGGTCGACATGATTAGTAGAAATTAATCAAACGGGGTATTTTGTTTTGTCTTGTTGTATAACACTGTTTTTGTACATCACTTTAGCATGACTAGCCAGTGCTAATATCCCTTTTTGTTGCATTTGCATGCCCTTTAAATTTTGTTCATCAACTCACTACCATTTGTATTTTAAATTAATCCATGGGCAGACCCATTGACAAGTGCGATAGCGATTCTAATAGAACGACCTACAAGAGTTGTAGACTTATCCGAAGATCCAAATTATCATGACATGATGCAATTGCAAACAGATTGATTTTGCTGAATTTTTCAGAATAAGTCTTTCCAGGTTGAACGCAATGGCGAAAATATTCATTTATTTATCATAAGAATTTGCTTCTTGTTGAATAATGGATTTCTTAAAATATCGTCATCAAGTTTTGATGCCAATTTTATAAGTTCAAAATATTTTGGGGAATTTTCATAAATGTCACTAAATTTGAAAATCCAAAAAAATTGTCATTTTCACTTT
>CADEPD010039139.1:0-13413 GCA_902829195.1 Fraxinus dipetala | reverse complement strand
CTTTGTTTTCCATGAAAATTATTCATTAAAGGGATAGAATTTGTTTCAATTGTCAAAAAAAAAAAAGCCTAGAAACTAAAAACCACCAAAATAATGGGAAAGCAAATTCAAGGAAAATGTGAAAAATGGTGTCACGTGAGATGCAGTTGGAAAACCAATTGCCTAGAAAATTTTGACTATCGAACAGCCAAAAAAGTGAAAAATGGATTATAGGCTATCAAAGAGTGCCTAAAGGTTATCAAACAGCCAAAAATTCTACCTATCAAACAGCTCAAAAGGTTATTTTACCAAACATTATTGACTATAGGCAATTTTATCAAATATTATTATTCACTAGGCTTTTTTAAAGCAAATTCCCTGTAGGTTTATCTTCCTGTTTCCAAGAAATATTGTTCTTTGACCGTGAGTTTTAGGGAAAACTCTTGTAATAATAATTGCCTAATAGGTTTCTATGTAAAATTCATAGAGTGCTGATTATTTATTGGCTCTTTCTCAGTTGTTTTATTCTTTCTTTGACCTGAGAACTTGATACTCCAAATTACACGACATGGTATATTTTTTGGCAAAAGCTAAGAAATAGCAATTTCTTTATGATTTTGTATCTTTCTTGATATTTGCAAATCTTGATTGTGTTTTTTTTTTTTTTTTTTTTATCACAATTTGAGAAGTTATTTGCATTCTCGGCTGGTTTCAATACAATTTTATGTATTTATGCGTTTTTTGTTGAGTTAAGTCTTATAAAATGACAAGTCATTATTTTGATTTATGCTTTAATGCGAAAGTTGATTTTTTAAGTTGGAAAAGAAAAATGAAAGGAATTTTAGTAAATCAAAAAGTTTCTTAAATCATAAATGGTACTTTTGCCACTATTACGATTGACAATCAAAAGAAAAAATATGATGAATTAGCTTATACTTCTATTATTTTACACTTTTTTTATTTTCTTTTTTGAGAAAAAGTTGTAAACTTGATTCCATACATGCACTTCGAAAAAAATTGGAAGGTTGATCTTGAACGTCGAGAAAAAGTAATCATAGCCATTGAATAAACACGGTCTACGTACCTGAAAACACGCAACAACCCCGTTGATATAAGCAAAAAATGGCTATAATCATAACATGTCCTTTTGTCATGTCACACGCAAGTTGTAGTTGTGTGTGCGATATCCTTTGGTAATTCAGTATTAAAGTCCTTATCCCAAGTCCACATTTTCATCACTTAACATAAATAGTTAAACTCAAACTTCAAGAACTATTTGTTAATTAATCAACCAAGTTTTCACTCAAAATCAATTAAGTCATACCAAATAGCCATATTCTAGGCTCGTTTGTCGCAATAATTGAAGGCTCATAACATCAAAATAAATTCAGAATCAATCAAAACTTTTTTAGATTAGCTTAACATAGAACCTAAACTAAGTCCTAAACTTGACATAAGTGATTAGACTCGGACTTCGGGGACTATTTGTCATCAATAAATATTTTGCAAAGGATTTGTAGCAAGCTTATATATCTACTAGCGAACGTTTTCAAGGCCAGCTAGATCATGTGAAAAGTCAAGATAACATAAGCAAGAAAATATAGGGTAACTGGTTTAACCAGCTATTTCATATCAACAAAAATCATTATCAAAGCACACGTGAATAAGTATGTAAAGCATGACTTCATAGAAAATAAATGAAGAACACGTGGGCTAGTGAATAAAACATGAGAAGATAACACATTCAATTCGAAATCAACTAATCCATGAATTTTATGTGTCACTAGCAAAAATTATTTTAATTACCTCCAATGTCTCATAAAATTTCTATAAATAGGCATGTCCAGGAACTAAGATGGGCATGCAAATTTGAATATCATCATTTCAAATAGTCATTTCTCTTTTTGCTCCTGCTTGAGCATATAAGTGAGTTTAAGAGAAGAAAAATCTGGTTAGGTGAGAGGAATTTCTTGATCATCATTTCGAGGTCAACAATAAGTCTCTTACATCCTTCAATGAGACGAATATGGTTCTGATTAAAAAAAAAAAACTGCTCCAGAGGGGAGGCAGGTTTTAGGCCCATTAGTTTGTGCAATGTTTTCTATAAGATTGTTTCTAAGATTATGGTTAATCGGTTGAAGACAATGTTACTGTCCATTGTGTCCTTAAATTAGTGCATGGACTCAAAGATCTGTACAAGTACGCTAACAAGAAGAAAAACATTTCAAGTCTCTTGAGGTAGACGAGAAGTCATATGTAGAGCTCCTAGATTTATTTCAATATGATGTGAGAAGTGCATTAAGCATACTATGCGTTGTGAATGTGAATGACAACACTTGAAGATGTAGAAAGTTTTAGTTAGAGAGTTTTCCCTAAGCACATGCAGTTACGATCGCTATACATACGGATTCCATCTCAAGTGTAGTGCTATTAGTATTACATAATTGATATTTGGAGAGTATAATATGTCAAAACTATATTTCCCGAATGGGAAGTTGCTAACCACATTAGCTCAATCGATTTACCACTTTAGCTTACTCAATTATTTGCCACCACCTGGTCGATATGCTATATTAACGAAAATGGTATGTACATAACAACATATGGCATATGAACATACTTAATGTAAAATAGTGTCTACATTGTCTCTAAACCATTCCTTTTCTGTCAGTACTTTGTGAAGCCAGTCCTTAGCATACGTTCTAACACTTTCTCCATAATGATGAGCGACGTTGCAAAACAAAAATAAAAAAAATAAAATTCTTAAGAAATGCATCAATAACTATAAATTGATTCATAATACAGTATATATAGAAACATTATTTCTGACTTCCTAGCTTAGTATACCATTTAAATAATTATGTTTCATTTGTTGGGTTGACCTTCTGGAAGAGATCGACCTTCATTCCGTCTACATATGTTCTCCTATTCATCCCATCTGCAAACGAAGAATTCACGTGATTTTATAGATCTTAATAACGTCCTAATTCCTAATTGTTTTGGAGTCGAAGATTTATATGGGAGTAACATTCTATACATATGAAATTCATAAGCGTACGAGATCGTTGACAAGTAATAGTATGATGAATAAAGTATCATCCTGCAGAGAATAAACTTTATATTGAATGTATTGTTTCTTTATCAAATTCGAATATATGTGACACAAAAAGGATTTGTTTTATTAATTCTAAGTTAATCAACTAATTATCTAAAAGTGTTTTTACTTAATTATGTGAATGAATGATATTGATGTGTTGACATTTTGAATCTATTTATTATTATCTTATTTCCGATTCTCGATCTATGTGTTTAGTGGGATTTGTGTATCTTCACAATCGACAATCCAATTTTATTCAATTATCTCTCTCGAGATAATTTACACATATTCTAAGCATGACCCAATCATATTTCTATTCCAAATTCATTTGCAAAGTACTACATTTAATTATATGTTTATTTAGGTAATCACTATACATGTTATTCCTAACACCTTTTGTTCATATTTTGAAATTGTAAAGTTCTAAACTTATTGTGAGTCTCTCAATATTACAATAAGAAACTAATTATCTAAATGTGCACAAACATTTAAATAATGAAAAACCGGATAAAAGATCAATCAACAATACAAGTAAACTAAATTATTTGGTCTTTGAATTAAAAATTAGCAATAAGGTTTATCTTCATCACAGCACACAGTAAATCTAACCTAGCATGGTTCTAATGATAAAACAACAAGAATAATTACAAAAATCGTCACCCGAAATTTATATGAATACAAAAAATATATGGACGAAATTTATTGTTCTTGATCTTCAATTCCAAGTCATGATTCTTCACACCTTCTTAATATAATTTGCCTTTAATTCATTGCTAGTTTTGATCTTCTCTCACAAAATATAGTGAAGTGGCCCCTTGTTCTTAAAAGAGTTTTATGATATGAAGTGATATTGTTAGAATTGGATTGTGACCCGAATTCTTATTGAGTATTCGATTGAAAATACTGTTGGAAGAGTATTGAAAGTTGGTAGTAAACTTGAAATATCTTGAAGGAGTCTAAGGCGAATTAGACTCCTATTTCATTCCAAAATTCCCCATTATTGATTTTACTCATTGTATTGTGACCGCATCTTATATTAAACACTTCATGTATTAATTTTCTTAGTATGTTAGAGATTATTTGATTATAAATATGTGGTATACAACACATTGAAATTGAAAAATTGTCTAATTTGATATTGATCCAAAGATATCCTTTATAACTTCTTACTATTAATTATAGTGAAGTTTTCGCTTTTGCACATGGTTTTCCCGAATTTGGATTTTCACGTAAATCTTGTTTTCTTTGTGATCAATTATTTTCATATTGTTCATATTTTTTCGTCTTTATTATTTGGTCTGGTTTTCAACAAGTGGTATCAGAGCTTAGGTTTTGACGGTTCTTAGGATGGCCATATTGGTTATTAAAGTGGGGTTTGAATAAGGTTGATTGTTTGAGGGATGAAAAGTATGAAAGTTGAGATTCTGTTTTTAGATTGCAACACCAGATATTTTTTTTTGGGAGTTGAAGGGGAAGCAACGTAAGGAATTGCAATTTTGTTACTCATGGGGATAATCGAACAAATTTGTTAACTCCAGTTAGGTGTGAACTTGATGATTTTGTTGTTCATGATTATTTGAGCAAGTTTGGTGCCCAAAATAATTATGTTGGTAAGTAGTGCTTGGATCCAGTTCACAATTGCTGAGTATGTCCACTATGGTGAAAGAGGTAGAATGTTTTGTTTGGAGAATTTTGTTTTCGTGTCAAGGTTGTGTTTGTTGGAATTAGATTGTGACTCGAATTCTTGTTGAATATTTGATTGAAAATATTGTTGGAGGAGTATTGAAATTTGGTAGTAGACTTGAAGATGTCTTGAAGGGTTCCAAAGAGAATTTGACTTCTATTTCATCCCAAAATTCTCCATTATTGATTTTGCACATTGTATTGAGATTTTACCGTATTAATTATCATAGTTCGTTAGGGGTTCTTTTGCTATAAATATGTGATGTACAACATATATTGGAATTAACCAATTGTTCAATTAATTATTGGTTCAAAGAGATTCTTCGTAATTTCTTACTATTAATTATAGTGAATTCTCCGCCTTTACGTTTTTCTAAATTTAGATTTTCAAGTAAATCTTGTTTTCTTTGTAATTCATTATTTTCATATTACTCATATTATTCTCGTCTTTATTATTTGATTCGATTTTCGACAATTTTGGTATCAGTTTTATTTCTTACAGATATAAGAGGCTAGAAAGAGATTTGTATGTACCCCTTGTTCTGTATATATGCTGATTAAAAATTATGTCAGAATTGCGTAAAAACTGATTTTCAGAAGAGTTTCATCATAGAAGGAAAGCTGCCCCATTCTGCCAGAATTATTTGTTGCTCATGCAAGGGCAAAGCTATTTGGCCTCGGGTTTCGGGAAAAAAAAAAGAAGCTTTCTCATGCAGGTGTTCATGAAGATCCAACTTTTGGATATTGACCACGACATGAATGCTGTCGGAAATCATAAACCGAAAGTCAAATAATGAAACACCGTGTAGTCAACTGACTTTTAGGGAAAATTTTGTTAGATAATACTCAACTTACATGTTTATTTCATATTGGTCACCTCGCTTCAATTTATTTCATTTTAACCATTAATTGCATTTTATTTCAGTTTTACCATAATAGTTATGGATCTTCTACGTGTACATTAATGTTAACATAAGGGATTACATAATGTCACATAACACTTTATCATTTACCAATTTAAAATACAGTAAACTTTTCATCCACTCTTTTCTCTTCACATCATTTTATGTAGGGCTGGACATGGGTTGGGTTGGGTTGATTTTGAGTCCAATCCAAACCCAACCCAACCCAACCCAATATGTTCGGTTTGACAATAATTCAAATCGAAACCAACACATTCACGGTTGAAACTCAACCAAATCCAAACCAACCAAACTCGGGTTGGTTTGAGTTGGGTTGAATGGTTTGGACTTGAGTCCAATTCAAGTTGGACCCAATTATTCTTTTGTTAGACAATTTTTTTATGGGTCAAATAGGAGGGATCTTTTTCGTTGAATTTGAACAATTTTTTTTTTAAAAGTTTGATACTATTTCAATTTAGACCAATTTGAGTTACATTAAAAATGGTGATTTGAAAGACCTTAAATGGATTAAAGTTGGATCAATAGTCCATGAGGTTAAGTTCCATTCCGATAGAACAATATAAATTAAAAATACTGTAAAACATGTTAAATAGATTATACCATGATCAAAACAAATACAAATTAAATCAATCTAAATACATGTTGAATACCTGCATATTATATACATAGAATAAATTGAAGAGACAAGGCAGAAGAGGCTTGAGGTAGAGGAGACTTTTGATCATTATGTTTTAGGTTTTTGATTTTAAGTACTAATTTTCTTTTTAACATTTTTTAGTTTATTGGGTTGATTTGTGTTGGGTTTGATTGGGTTTTAATAGATACCCAACCCAACCCAACCTAAAATTTGATTTCCTAACCCGAACCCAACTCAATTGAACTAAAAAACCTTGATCGGTTTGATTGGTTCGGATTGATTTTTACTTAACCCTAATTTTATGTAATCTCTTATATAAAAGTAACATAATCCAATAGTTATTTTAAATTTTCTGAGCAATAAATATTTTTATTTTTGAGCAATCGGTGTTTGAGTGACAATATTATTTTTCTATTTAATCTTTGAAAACTTGCTATAATTTTAGATATAAGCATCCAAAATATCTTATCAGTATCAATGCAGGGGCAAATCTTATGCATCCTTCATTGCGTTTTACATTCATAATTTTTAAAAGGTGTTCAGTTTTTGTGTTTAGTTTTGCTTGTTATTGTCGGACAATATATTTAACAATTTTAACTTTTTATGAAGGTCTCGAACCAATTTTGCATAACTTTAAATAAGTCAACTCTAATCTAATTTTGAGATTGAACGATGTTAGCCAAGGATAATTAGGTATTGACTTAGAAATGGATTGTTTCTTCAAATTTTAATCGAAGAACACGTAATTTTTAGATTTTTATTTTTATTTTTTAATCGAAGAACGAGTAATTTTCCTTCTCTTATAAGTATTAAATACTCTTTGATTCAACTAAGTAAATTATTAATGCTCTTTTTTTCCATGTAGACATGAAACAAGGGGTGTGGTGTGTGATAGTCTGGTTGTATCTAAACATTGATTATGTCTTATTTGATTTGTATTTATTAACGAAAAGGACTCAAAATACTACATTTAAGTATTGAGAAATGACCTAATGAGTATCGATACTCATCTTCAACCAAGTATTAGTAAGATATCGTATCAATTAATTAATAGATAAACTTACGATGAATCTCAAGATTTGAATTATAATTATCATTCACGAAAGAATGAATATGTCATCTCATCAGTGGTCAGCATAAGATGAAAATTAGTACTTATTAAACCATTCCTCTAAAAGTACAATTCTACATCCTTCGATTGTGTACATTGTTTTCCGTTTGGATTAGAATCATATTTTTGAGTATATTATGATTACTGATTAGAGCTGTTGGTGAATCATTGAATATATACCATTCCAAAAATTTCTCATATACAATCTGATTTGTGATTTTTTTTTTTTTTTTAATTTTAGAAATAAAAAATTTAAAGTGCATAAAATATCGAAATGAAAATCCATTGTCAAGTGGATAGGAAGTAGGTTTGAAAAAGACGCATAAACTAGTCGTCCATGTGAAACAACTAACTTATTGTGAATTTGTCAATGTGAATCGTAGCCAAAACATAAATGTTGTCGGAAAGCATAAAGAAAAAGTCAAATTTGAAAAACTGTTCAGTCATTAGGGAAAATTTCGTTTAGAGGATACCCAACTTACACATTTATTCAATATTGATCATCTAACTTCAATTTATTCTATTTTGACCATTTGATTAGCATTTTCTTTTTCTTTTTTTTTACAATTTGACCATTAAGACTATAATTCTGATCAAAATCAACTGTCAGTGAAATGACGCAATATAAAAATAACTCTAATCAAGAACAAGAACTCTAAATTTGCCATAGTGCATTTCTCTTTCAATTTGTTTGGCAAGCTAATTGCCACAATTACTAAATCGACACTCTGTCAGTTATAAGAAATTTACCATTAACTATACATTTGACTTAGTGCAATTATCTTTCAATTTGTTTGGCAAAGTAATTGCTAATATAGCCCTTTTTTGTGCAAATTAAAATCTTAATTAAGCCCTTGTTTGAGCTCTATTTTTAGAGGAAAAAATGCATTTTAAATAGTGATTTTTGAATAGTGTGTGATTAAAAATTAAGAAAAAGATTTCAATTTACGTGTAATATTATTTTATTGAAAAATGTGTGATTGTAAATGAGTTTTGAAAAAAATGAATTTAAAAAAAAAAATAGGGCTCAAACTCCTAAAATTTAAATCAAAGTTTGCGTTTAGTTTAATCACACGTATCAAGAGACTCACGATTTTCTATCATACATCTCATTAATTTTTATTAAACTCTATTAAAAATCTAATTTTAATCTATACCAAAAGGGAGCATAATATCAAACAAGTACCAAATCAACATCCCATGAGGAAAATGAGACTTGCAATTGACACTAAATTTGCCTTATAACAATTTTATATCCAATTTATTAGGCAAACTAATTGCTGATATAGCACATGTTTGTCTCTCATTATGGGAGAAAGAATAGAGTTTTGAATAGTATTTTTTGGAGAATGTATAATTAAAATTTTAAAAAAACTTTATTGATTTGTACGTAGAATATTTTATTGTGTGAATGTGTAGTGGAGAAATGATATTGTAGCAAACAATTTAATTTTTAAATGATGACAAACACACCCATAGTATCAAATCAATGCCAAATGAGCACTCCTTTAGTTACATGATTCTAACCATTAACTATGTCACAGTTTCAAACAAAATCGTAAAATTGAAATGTAAATATTAGTTGAGTGACTAAGATTGAACAATCTTATAATTAGGTGGCCTCCAATCAAATTTTATCTGGTTTTCAATTTTGGCTGACAGTGTAGCAAAGTTGACCTAAAATCCATTCCTTCTCTATCCAACGTGTTATGAAAAGTTCCACGCATCCTGCCTTCTTCTCTTCTGTTCACACTTCAACTACAAAAACCCTAATTCTCAAACAAAGTTTATCTCCAAAAAAACAATCATTTTTCAAGCCACGCCTTTGAAAAAAGCACCTTCAAATTCTTCTAAACTCTTCTTCCAGATTCCAATATATCCATACTTAAGTGGTCTTTCCATTCTTCTTCAGGTATTGAACAGAAATATATCATTTATCAATATGAAAGCCAAAGCAGGCAACCAAAACAGGTTTTTTCGCATCATTACTATTCCCATACGTGCTTTGGGGAAAGCACGGGATTTTTATGTGAAGAGCATGACAGATTATGCAGACAGGGTAAGTTACGGCAACGTTATGTCGGGTCCGGGAACAGGGCAAGCGTCGACCCTGCCGAAGAGTTTCAGTGTCCACACAACGAGATCTTACGAGAATAGTGATATTAGTGAGCTCATCAGAGCTTCTTCTACGAGGAGTAGTGGAGGTAGGGTTGATCTTGATTCGTATCTGCAAAAACAGATGCAAATGAAGCCACCATCTTCTGGGAGCATGGGAACGAGTGCTATGCCGAGAAGTAGAACTGTTGTTATGGGTAGAATTGATGAAGACAGGCCTTGTAATTATTTTGGTGAAAATAATGTTACTAAGAAGGTTGAGTTAATGTATCCCAGGAGCAGAAGTCATGCTGTTGTTTATTAGTCCAATAATTCCTGGTGTAGACCAACTTTCACATTTTTCCACGTGACAACATACCGTTGGATAGTTGAAAACATTACAGTTTTTGATCCAATTATTTGTTGACAAGTTGGATAATGTCAATAATGGAGTACACAAAAAGGTGTACAAATGGCGTATTAGTCTGGATAGGGGTAGATGTTTTTGTGATAAGAAGATAAAAAGTATTTGTGAGGGACCCGAAGTGAAACTGCTCTTGCATTACTGAAATTATTTTTTCTTTTCTTTGTTTGTTGTAACTAGAAAAAATCGATTTGTACTAATTATCATCATTGCAAAGAATTTGTTCTTCTAAAATTATGAATTTTTCTTATGTTACATCTTTTGGATTAATTTCATATTTGATCACCGTTGTGCTATATTGTAACCTAGTATAAAGAGTAACTAAAATATCGTTCGAGGACTTCGTATTCAATTAAATTTTCATTAATACCAACTTTAGTTGAAATAGAGCAATTTATAGATATTGATGATGAAAAAGGAAGTTTTAAAACTAAGTATACTACAAAATTTTTAACTAACTAAGAAGCGTTTAAGAAACTCAATTAACGAAAATCACTAGAATTTCAAACTCTCTTATACTCCTCCAATTTAATATCAATTCCATAACTGATTAGTTTTATTTATATTTGACAATTGATAAGTGTAATTTTACACTTATACGAGCCAATTATCAAGATTGGACAGACAACCCCATATTTTTAGTTTCTATTCCTACTCAACTTCTACATACAATATTATGTGTGCAAGAGTTTTAACCAGTAGAGCTTTTGGAGAGAAGAAAATGGATTTCAAAAGGGGAATTAAGAGAAGGTAACGGATTGAAAAAGCAAAAAGAAGAGAGGAACGAGGAGCTGCAGATTTTTCATCTCCGAAGATACTGATCAAGCTTTACCAGTATTTTTCCCAATTTGATTTTCTTTGTTCCCAAACTCAGATCATGTTGAATTTATTTGTTAAGTTTAATTTCCAGGAAGAACCAAGTTATTTTATTCTAGGAAAATGATGTAATTTAGTTTCAAACTATGATTTCTGTTCAAGAATAATTCCTATTGACTATTGAAAGAGGATATTGGATGATTAAAGAGGTCTTGCTAAAAAACTTAGAGAATTAAATTCAATTATTTAGATAAGAAAAGCATAGTGATGGACTAGGTTAAATCAGTTTCCTAAATTTTTTTATTTTTTATTTTCTCATAGAATCTTCAATTGATAACTCGGTTATTTTCTTCGAATATTTCATTTGGTTAAAAAAAAAAATTCCGATTTTCAAATACAGGCAATCTTAGTAACTTTTCTAAATAAACTGAGATTAATATAATTTCAATACTCGTTAAAAGTGAAATAACATTCCCTTAGGATGATACTCTTTTCATCACTTTACAATAAAACTATGATATTGTGCACTTGGAGTTTTGCATTGATCAATGATGAACATTCCTATTTTATTTAATAATCTCTATCGGGTAATATTAAAACTATCCTCATATACGTCTATATTTTTATAAAGGATGTGAAAATATGAAGATGTATTAAATTAAAAGAACATTCAATGAGATCATGTAAAGTGTAGCGATAGAGATACTATCGAAGTTTACAATAGTTGTTATTATGTGATATAATTTGTATTCTTTCTCTTGAACAAAATAAAAATCACAAATTAACTTAATTATTGGTCAAAATATGAACAAAGATCTTGAATTTGTGATTTTTATGTGTTCATGAATCCCAAAATGATAGATGAAAGTCTGTATTTATAACCCCAAAAATAAGGTTAAACTCGTGCACCAATCTAATTCCATATAGAAGTTTGTTAAGAATTTGAAGATATGATATAGCGCGATATGAAGTATACATTGCACAAACGAATAAGCAAGAACAAGATTTAAAAGAAAAATAAACAAGATGAATTTGGCAGATGAACCGAGTATTTTATTAATTACAAACAATTGAGAAAAAAATTACAACTTCTGCAACTTCAGGCTTATGAAACTGAATGAAGAGCCTACTATTTATAAAAGACGTGTCTAAACCCTAGGTTTAACTTAAACTATGAAAATTAGGTTCAAATCGCGTAAAATCAAAAAATAAAGAAAAAGATCCACGATTCGCTCAAGCGATAAGCGGGCGACAGTTTGTCACTCGAGCGAGCGAGAGATTTACTGTTTCAATTTTTCTCCTCTCGCTCGAGCAAACCGTCCAACACTGTCAATCCGTCTTTTTTTTCCGTCTTGGACCTATTTTGACATCTCCAAACTCAATACTCCAAACGCGAAGCCCTAGACCCAATTTGGATCGGACTTGGGACAAAACCCAACAAAGTTATTTTAATGAGGAATGGAAAAACATTTTTCATTGTATAGAGGGTTGAGCTCGCTTTGTAATGTCCTTGCACATGGTGGTGAAGTAAGTTGCTCCCTTTGCGATCGAAAGGCGTGATCATTTCCTTCCTTTTAAATTTGGTCCCTTTATTTTCTTTTCGGGTCAACTTGAGTCCCTTATTTGCATTGAAGTCCTTTATCTTTTAATCTTTACAATTCAGTTTTTTTCATCCACAATCATCGGTAATAGATCCTCTCAAGATTTGAAAGTTTTCAATTTGGTCCCTACACTTTTCAACTATTAAATTAAGCTCCTAAAACTTGTGAATCTCCAGTTGTTCTCTTAATGCATTTTATCAATCATGTGCAATTTGTTATTTTTTAATTGCTTCAAATGAACTCTAATTAAGCTCCACATCGCCTTCTTCCTACAAATTGTAATAAAGCCCAGATTTTCCTACAATTAACAAAATTACAATAAAATAGATAGATACTCACACAATTAACAATAATTTATCAAATTTTAGATCACGGGAAAGCGTGTAAAATATGCTTATCAGTCACTAAATCTTTGTTGAAAAACTTCAATTTTACTTTCAACATTAGTCACTTCACAACTCCAATTAGGTTTGACAAGCCTTTGATGCAGAGTTGCGGGTAGTGATGCATGAAATCAAATATTCTTGTAGCAAATGGATGGTGAGATCTATAGCTGGAAAGCTATCCCTCTCATATATGATGCAATTTGTGTCGGAAAAATAATGTAATATAATAAATTTATCATAGAAAATTATAATCAATAAATAACTTTTTTAGTAAGTGAAAAATTGGACAAAGTTTCGACTTACCAATGAAAGGAATAAAGAAAAAGTTAATATTAGATAAGAAAAGTGTTCAATTATTTCACATTAAGACAATAATACCAGATGTTGACGGTCTTTCGGTATTCACCTCCAACCATAAAACGACATCGACTTGTAATTGTAGCACTTCAAATTACAAGATCTGATTAATCTACTAATGTTTTGATCTCTTTAAACTAGAAGATGACTAAAAATGCATGAAAATAATATTCGAGATTAAAATTCAAAATTTGGAATATTGCAGAAAGGAAATAAATATTATTTTTGCAAGAGAGAATTGATTTGATTTTGGAATAAAGGAAATCCAACATGTGGTGTTCAATTTATAAAAGTTGAAAGATTGT